>PVHP010005046.1:0-40268 GCA_004024765.1 Zapus hudsonius
TCCAGCTTCAGTGAGGAAAGGAGGGTCACAGATGGGGAGAGAACAAGCCATGGGCACGTGGGTCCCTGGTCCCTCCTCACCATCGGCAGCCTAGAAAAGGCCACACTCTTCCATGGAGGCATCCAGTGCCTGTCCCTTACCTTCCTCACAACTCCAGCATTTTCCAGGCCCAAGAACACCAAGCCACTTGCTTCAGAGGTGGTAAAAGCTCCCTGATGAATAGAAATGGGGTGGAGGGGGTATGGAAACTTCACCCCTTCTCTTAACCGTCTCACACCTTTATTAACCTGCCTTCAGGTACCTTTTCCTGGAGAGCCCTGCACTTCTAAGTTGAGGTGGACCAACAAGCTTGCGAACACAGACCATGCTTTGAAGCTGGAAGGCTTCACTGTTCAGCAGTCTTTACTCTCCATCTTTCAATTGCATTTTTGTAGGAACCTTTTCCAACCCAACAACATAAAATTCCAATTAAACACATGTTCAGCCCTACTGGACTCTAAAATCAAGCATGGTAAATCATCCTCCAATAAACCATTCTTGAGCTGAAATAAGAATGGACACTGTCGAGGGGGAAAAAAAAAGGTTATTATAAGTCCAAACTGTTAAATTATACTTTCATGACTGAACACAACTGTAACCCATATTATTATTTTAAATTACTCTATAAAAAGCAGTCATTTATTGCCTTTCCAAAACAGTGATAATATATTACCAAATTATCAAGGGTCCTTTAATAAAGCTCTTGAAATTGATTTATAATGCATGAGGTAGCTTCTCCTTGAGACAGATCTACTAAAAGGTACACTTAGTCTTAAACCTAGTGAAATAAAATCTCTCTCTAATCAGCTGCCAGGAAGCTTCCGCTTCAGTGCTTTGTTGATACTGGTGTCAGCAGGACATTAAAAGCTTCAAGCTTTTTATGTTTGATCAAATACCAACATTATGCTGGAGCAGAAGTATTAATTC
This sequence comes from Zapus hudsonius, assembly GCA_004024765.1. NCBI lineage: Eukaryota > Metazoa > Chordata > Mammalia > Rodentia > Dipodidae > Zapus > Zapus hudsonius. The sequence continues at coordinate 967 of PVHP010005046.1, forward strand.
AGAGGCTTCCAAAACTTTTTACAGCTCTCCATCTTTCGTCTCCTCCATCGAAAAGGTCACATCAGGAGTTTGGAGGCAAAAGAGAGATGGGCATTTTGTGAGTTTTGGAAATACACACACACACACACACACACACACACACACAAATAAGGACTCTTCTGAAAATGCCAGTCATACATAGGGAAAGGGGAAGTAAGTAGTGCTGGGAAGTGGAAGGTGACCTGGGTATTATTCTCATCTTCTAATGAGAAATGAAGCCCAAAAAGGATCAGCAATTTGGCCCAAACTTTCAGCTAGTATTTGCAGATGCTGGGATTATTGTCAATCACATCACAAAACTGTAGAAAAATCTCGCAAGAAAACAATAAGAAGTCTCCAAGGTTAAAGAAAAAAAATCATTTTCCCTCCAAGACTTTAATTTTTTTTTCATTGCTTTGATTCTGGGTCTTCTAAAAGTAAGTTTTTATTATGCTGCCAGACTCAGAAAAACACTTGAGAGAACAGATTAAATTTTGAGTGTCTCAGAAACCTAAAGGAAAATGACAACAATAAAGCATTATTCTCAGGGGATTACTTATACATATGAGCCCTAAACTATTCATATTAGCATTTATTCGGTTTCTCTAAATGCTAATATCAATAATCATTTGCCCAGTTCTGTAGAACCATTACTCTCACATGGTGCCTTGGACACTGTGTAACCTGGAAAATGCCTACGATATCATAACACTATCAAGACATGTCAGATCTTAAGAGTTTAATTTATAGTTTCTCCTAACAGGATTACTGAGAAAATAAGAGTTACACTATTACTCCTAAGTGAGAACATCTAGGGAAATTCATTACTATCACAAAGAAACACATGTGAATTTGGGGAAATTAGCAGGTACAAGAGGAACCATTTTGGTTTACTTGAAAATCACTTACCAGGGAGCTGAAGAAGCAAAATTTATTCTCTTTTTAGTGCTCAAGTTCTTTCTGACGTAAGCTCATTGGGCAATGCTTGGCACCATAGAAGTCAGACCAGCTAGGAAATAAACTTTACGATGACATTATAGCCAAATATTATTCTTAGTAAATTTTAGAATCTAATTGGATTGCCAGATTCTGGAATAGAATCTTTTCCCCATCATCAATGAACCCCTCCAAACAAATCCAAACATATTTTTATTGTGTTTTTGCTTTATAACCTCACTCCCCCCCCACCCCAAAAAAAATACTGCTCAGGCTGAGAGACACAACAAGCACCAGGGCCCGAGGAAGCCTGAAACTCCAGAGTTTCCATCTCCAGAACCCACGGACAGCTGGGCATGGCCATGCACGCCTGTAACCCAGTCCTGAAAAGGGGAGCAGAGACCAGGAAATTACCCAAGCTCATGAAAAACAGCAAGCTCAGGAAAAACACATTCACAACACCCCCTCACACACATACCCACACACACACAAAAACAACTCTGGCTCAAAATAAAAATGGGCCAAAGAGCAATGAGCTGCACACCACAGGTAAGTGAGCATGTGGGGCCCTGCAAAGGGCACATATGTGTGCATACACCTCACACCACCACCACCCACAAACAATAAAAATAAGAAAAGAGGAAGAAAGAAGAAAGAAAGAAAGAAAGAAAGAAAGAAAGAAAGAAAGAAAGAAAGAAGAAAGAGAAAGAAAAAGAAGAAAGAAAGAAGAAAGAGAAAGAAAAAGAAGAAAGAAAGAAAAAGAAAAAGAAGAAAGAAAGAAGGATGAAAGAAAGAAAGAAAGAAAGAAAGAAAGAAAGAAAGAAAGAAAGAAAGAAAGAAAGAAAGAAAGAAAGAAAGAAAGAAAGAAAGAGGAAAAGAGATGATTTTTTTCCTTGTCACTACTTGGCATAGCTTGAAGTTGGGGCACGAAACATTCAGAAATAAGTACCTTCTCCTACTTTAAAGATTCTAGCTAGTTTATGTTATTGAAGTTCATTTTGTGAAACTTTATGAACTATTGTAGTTGATATGTGACATATCATCTCCAAGCACTTTTCCTGACAGGAACTACACTTCCTAGGTCCCTTGTGGCTCAGGAGTACATGCGACCTGGCTTCACCAATGAGATGTCCACACATGAGACTTGTGGTAGTCTGGATAATGGGTCCTAATCCCCAGAATTTGTGAATATGCCTTTACATGACAACTATTCAGCAAATGTGATGAAGTTAAAGATGCTGAGGCAGAGACATTATCCAGGTGAGCTCTGGGTGTAATCACCAGTGTCCTTCAAGTGCAGGGCAGGGCATTCTCCTATGCACAGGAGAAAGCCTTGTGAAAGCCGAGTAGGGAGGGTTTGAAGACCTGGGACGTGAAGAAACTGGCACTGCAGCTATAAGCAAAGGAAAGGCAGCGGCCACCAGGAGCAGACAAGAAAGCACTTCCTCTCTCTCTTCAGCCCAGAGACCCCTGATTAGACTTTAGATCTCCAGAACTATGAAAGAAAACATTTCTGTTGGATGAACCATCATGTTTGTGATCATTTGTCTCACATGAATAATTAGTACAAACCAAAAGAAGTGTGCCCTGCACAGAAGGCATTCTGCTGAGGATGGATGGCGGGAGGCACGCACAGCCTTCAGAAGCTAAGGCTGGGATTGCAGGATCCCATCTACCTCACAGTGAGCTGTGGTCTCTGCCCAGAGGCTATAATGGTGAATGTGCTGATATCATTTGTGCCACGTGCTGTGCAGTTAGTGATCGTCCCAGCAGTCCTGTGAGCCACCGCGAATTGCTTTTCTGCTTCAACTAGAGTCACTTACGGCGACTCAGAGCTCTGGCCACACTCTCAATTCTGTTAGCACTGAGCAATCCTTACCTGATGCAGATCATAGGAGGAGCATCCCCTTGTCCCTCATGTTCATTCACATGGAATCCAACTCGACTGAGAAGTATAAATTACATAAAAGCAGAACAGAAGAGGAGGCGATGTCAGAGTGGATTCTAGTCAATGAAAATTACTTCACTGAGGCTCTGTAATATGTCTTAAAATCAGGTACGGTGATACCACCAGCCTTCATTTTTGTTGCCTAGAATTGTTTTGGCTATTTGAGGATTTTTTGTGATTCCAAATGAATTTGATTCAGCCAAAATATTGATACACCAAACTCAATTCCTATTTGTGAAGAGGCGAATGGGTACTTTAAATATTGTAGACTATTGTAAGTATGCCTGGTTGCTGGTGTGGTGACAGATGCCTGTAACCCAAGGCCTCAGGAGTTAAGAGGCAAAAGCAGAGAGACTGTGATAAGTTGAGGCCAACCTGGTCTACACAGTATAATCCAGACCATCGAGGGCTAAATGGGAGATGATGTCTAAAGAACAAATGAAAACATGAAAATAAAAGCAAAAACCAAAGTTTCCGTTGCTTGTAGAAGATCGTTCTTCCACCTGGGGCCTCACTATTTGAACGAGGTGTCCAGGGAGCCTGTGGTTTGTTAGGTAGACTCTTGGCCCATAACTGAGAACTACTGAATCAGGATCTGCATTTCAACCTGATACCCGGATGATCCTTGCACATATAAAGGACGAGAAGTGCTTTAGAAGGACAAGGAGAACTTTACAAAGGAAATGGGATTGGAGTTGCTATTTGGGTTGAACTGCAAAGACACTCCAGATAAAGAAAATGTCCTGAGCAAAGGCATGGAGATGGAAGAGTATAGACTATACCGAGGGCTCATGCAGTGTTTTTTTTAAAATAATTATTATCTATTTGCAAGCAGAGGATAGAAAGAGAAAGAGAGAGAGAGAGAGTATGGGTGCACCAGGGCCTCCAGCCACTGCAAAGGAACTCCAAATGCATGCACCGCTCAGTGTATCTGGCTGCACGTGTGTACTGGGGAATCCAACCTGGGTCCTTAGGCTTTGCAGGCAAGCACCTTCGCCGCTGAGCCATCTTTCCAGCCCTCATGCAGTATGTTTTAATCCTTCATATAGAGTAAATGAAAGATAAGTAAATTAGGATTCAATTGTGATTGATCCAGTTGGAGAGTTTACACATTGGCCTGAGGCACTGGATGTACAGGTAGGGGCAGGAAGAGGGTCATAAACTCAGACCTGTGCTTTAGGAAATTTATTCTGACCAAATGTGTCGAGTTGATTCAGCAATTTAGAGGTAGAAACTCGGTGCATGGCATTCGTTCAGCCACAACCAAGTATTCACAAGACAAGTATTCACATGACAAGAAAAAATGAACAGAACGCTGTAGTGTTTGTTTGGCCAAGGATGTGAGTGATGGAGCAGATTGAGATTTTCATAGTTTGAGCACCTAGGCAGGAAGTGAGAAATTATTAGCAAGATGTCAGCTAACAAGTCTGTTAGTCTTGATGTTTTTGATGTCACTATGTCCTACAGGGGTCAGGCATTTGGCAATGTGAGATTAAACCAGTCCTCGGAAGATGGGTGGAACCTAGAGAGATCTGGATGAATTGAGCCCAAAGGTGCCCACAGATACCTGAGAAATCGAAGTTTCCAAAGGACAAGTGGTAAAGACAAAAAAGATAACCAAAGAAAGAATGGAAGAAAAAGAACAGAAAACGAACTAGCCAAATGTCTTGGGAACAAGAGAGAATGGGGACTTCTCACCAAGAGCGGGAGCTGGAGATCCAAGCCTCAGAAACCAGAGGAAAATGAATAAGGCTGGCAGCTGCGAGAGAGAGCTAAGGAAGACCACAGGAGTGGTTTGGGATGGCCCCTCTGGGTGCTGCCTGTTGGGGCGCTCACCAGGGCTGACACTGCCCCACTGACCTGGGTTGCAGACAGCCACCTGCTTCTTCCAGAAATTATTTATGATTGATCCTTGAGGGATCTTCTAATTCAGAGGCCAGTCCAGTCCCAGGAGGGGAGTAGAGGGCAGGAAAGGAGAGAGGAAAGCTTACAGCCCCCCACCTACACCCCATGGGTTGGGCCTGGGCCCCCTCAAGCTCCAACTACTTCCCCAGATGGACACAGGTCAGGCAGTTGGCAAACATTCACTAAAGCCAGGAGGAGAAAGGCAACAGAGGAACCAGTAGTGCAGTCTGTAGAGAGGAAAGAAACTATGGAGAGCAGGCTGTGCCTTGCTCTAACTCTATATGTTGTATAAGGCAGCTTTTCAGACTGTGGCATGTCCTCATGTCCTGGGAGACCGTTTTATAAGACTAACACAATCACAATCCCTCTTGAGGGTGAGGATCACTTCATCTGGGTGGACACATGTCTGACGCCATCCATGCAGCACAGACCCATCAATGACGTATTCCTGGGAGTAGGGAATGTTCTCGCCTATAAATTTATCAGGAAGAATTGAGATTGTAGGGGAACATGAATATATTAAAATCATATCAGGAAAACCAGGTCCAAGAACTTATTGGACACATTAGACCTAGAAAAAAGAGTAACTCCCTCACCTGGACCCTATGAGAGACATGAACCCCTAGCACTGTGATGACGACAGCCTCCACCGACCTGTCATCTGGTTGTGTCCCAAGGGCCTTCAGTTGGTCCCTGCTGTGGTTTGAATGTAAAATGCGCCTCATAGGCTCACCAGCTGGTGATGCTGTTTGGGAAGGCTGTGGAACCTTGAGGAGGTGGAGCCTAGCTAGAGAAAGTGGGGGGGGGGTCCTGGAGGTTTCATAACTCAGCCCCACTTCCTGTCCATCCTCTGCTTCCTGACTGCAATGTGACATTGGCTTTCTACTCTGGCCACCATGCCTTCTTCTTCATGAAACTCCCCCTCAAAACTGTAAGAAAAATAAGAAAATCTTCCCTTCTTTAAGGTGATTCTGTTCTGGGGTTGGTTCCTGGCAAAATGTAACTAATACAGTCCCTGCTGTCATTGAGGCCTTCTCAAATGCCATCTGCCTCTCTCCCTGTTTACCCAATGACATCTGTCCTTTGGTCTGGGCCTAGTCCTGCCCTCATTTTGCAGATCAATGGGCAGGAATTTATTTTTTTTAAAAAGTGGTTTAAAATTCCAGGATGCAGGAAGGGTGGTTAATCCAAAAAGAGGTGTGGGTAGGGCAGGTGGCTCTAAGGGAAAACGGAAGTAGGGATAAACGAATTCTGGAGGCATTCCTTCAAATCAGTTTATCCAATGTGAAGTATTATCATAGGCTAGTATTATGCTATAAGCTCTGGAATACAAAAGGTCAGGATTTTAACAAGCCCATAAGCTAGTGACCAAAAGATTTGATGACTTTTAGCATTCATTCAACTCTTCAACCTTTAATATTTTAGCTGCAAATGTCAATACAAACAAGTGATTAAGATTAAGCAAGATTCACATTGTTCTAGGGGCTCAGAGCTTCAGGCTGCCAGGTTTCAAGAAGGAAGCTGAACCCTACAGGGGAAGGAGACCCTTTCTCCCTCCTGTCTTCTCCCTCCCTTTCTCTGACACACACACAATGTGTAAAAATAGGCATTTACATGAGCTGCCGATGCAGCTCAGTGGTAGAGTGTTTGTTTAGCAAGCACAAAGTCCTGGGTTCAATCCTCAGCTCAATTCCTCACAAAAGGAAAAAAGAAAAAATAGGCATTTATTCGCAGGAAGCTCCCTTTTCTTTCAGGTTCCTCCATCTACAATACAGAGCTGTCACTCTATGCTGAGAAGTTCAGTGCTCACTTTCCCTGTCACTTCAAGCCTAGGGCACCGGGACATGGCTTAGATTGATCAGCTAAGCACATTATCTCAGCCATCAACAATAGCAGTCATTAGGCTAGTTCTATAGCATGATTTTGCCTGCATCTTAACTACTGCTGAAGTTCTTTCTGACTCTGATTCTCTGACCTCCCTGCAATTCTGCAAGCTATCTGAAAACCTTTCCTTTTTTCATCAGCTGGATTTTCTATCTGATGCTTGTGTCCAAACATTCTGATACCAATGTGATTATAGGAAACTCATACCCCAGCTTCACTGAAGTAGCCAGGAAATGCTAACCAAGGTAATGTCAGGAAAACAGACAGCTCTATGAATATGTCAAGAAAATGGGAGTTAACATGGGATATGAGAAGATGACACAATCTTTGGAAGCTTCAGGGAAATAAAGGTCATAGAAGCCTCTGTTGGGATTCAAGAAATTTAGAGATGCATGGGTTGCAGAAACTACTGTTAACTAGCCAACTGGAAGGGGTTCTTTGCTTTACCCAAATAGAAATCCCAAGCAGACTAGGAGAAGCTTTTCTAGGGTGACAGTCCAGGCCCTTGAGTGCCCTAGAGGCTGAACTGACAGACCCAGAGATTATGGTCCAGCCCATGAGAGCTAAGAGCTTTAGGCCCTCAGGTTCGAAGTTTATTGCTTTCCACTTGCCAGCTGGTCTTCTCCTCAGCTTCCAGCAGCAGTGAGCAGCAGGAACAGACTGTGCCAGGTAGTGTTAGAACTCCTGAACACATGTTGAGTGTTGGGACCCTCAACTCCTACAGTAGCTAGTGTCAACGCTCTTGGGCTTAGGGTGTTGGGATCATGGCTCTTAAGTCTTGGAAGTTCCTCTCTTACACTGAACAAGGTGCAGTTTTTCATCTTCAGCTTTGCTGTCTTTGCTCTTTGCTCCCTGTCTTGGTTGTTCTGGAATACGTGAGCCTGTCTCTCAATGCTATACTGCTGCTCCTACTGCCACGGTCAGCTTCACTGCTCCAACCATCCCTCTGCTGTCTGTCTCCTCGTCATCTCACTGGCTCAGCACCTTTAATAACAAAGATCAAAAGTAGGCAAGAAAAGACGACTTGAGGGAAGCCTTTGGTTGGGCCTCATGGTGCAAGACCAGGTGGTAGCACAGGAGAGTCACCAGCTCATACAGTTGGTTATACAGTCAAAAGGGAACCAATCACACCAATCACAGCATAGCTCTTCATGCAAATGAAGTCCTCTCCCTCTGGACCAAGTGAGAATTGATACAGGATCAGTAGGGCCATGTTCCCCAAGGTTTAGAGGGATGCTTTCCTATGCGGGCTGCTTGGAGTGGTCATGACTGGAGCATGTCTTCAGCGATGAATGTCACAGTCCTCTGGGGAGGCGTGCTGAAGACTCTTTGGTATTGACAAGAGATCCTCAGTAATAGTGAGGCAGATCATACATACCCTGGGCTCCCTAGGGCCCTGGGGCAGTACTTTAGTACTGTAAACATTGTTAAACACTATTGAGTAATGTTAATTGCTATTAGAGTTATTAGTTATGTGTTGAGCATTCATTATCTTTATTGTAAACACACTTTTTCATGGTTCTGTGATTGATCAAAACTATTGAAAGCTGGTAGTTTAGCAGGCCCTTCCCCTATGTCTGTCAGTTCTTTACTGGTAACTGGATGGACTATCCTCAAAGTAGCCTAGCCATTTGCCTATAGCTTCATCTGGGGGGGAAATGGATTTTCTTCTGCTTTGCAAAATCAATATGAGTATGCTTGCTCATGCAGGGCAGATGGTGGAGAACACTAGGGAGAACCAGGATACACCAATACATCAAGAAGAGCTGACTGCCTACCAGGAGATGGGTCACCTCCACCTCATCATTAAAGGGATAGTGATGACATGAATACTGCCTTCACAGCCTGACAACCAGTTCCAGGGAAATGTCAACAGACACTGTGGTCACTCAAACCTCATCAAAACAGAGATCCCAAGGCTACAGAAAAAGCAACACTAAATCAGATCCCTATCTTGCCCAGGAAGGCTCAGGGAACATTTCGGAAGAGGGGCTGAAAAAATTGTAAGAGCCTCAGGGTGGAGGGAATAGCCTGAGGCACCATGTCCTCCCCCTCCCAACTCTCCCAGACTGACTGAGGCTTCAGGGTCCCCACAGTGAATACCAGTAACTCCACTGAAGAAGAACCTCAGCAGAATTGGGGTAGAGTGAGGGGGGTATAAGAATATAACCTTTTTATGTAAAAAAAATCAATAAATAATAAAAAAAAACCAGAAAAGTAAAAAAGAGAAATCAATATGATTGCCCCTCATTGGAGAATCCTGAACTGAAATTATGTTAGCTAAAGTCTGAGAATGAGAAAATAAAGTCTGAATGTGAGAAACAAACTTTCAAATATTCAGTCTTACCAGAAAGGGAGAGACTAGACAGATGGAATTGGGGAAACAAAGGCTAACTGTTCCCCTCTGAAGGCTAAATGACTGGATTCAACTCTCTTCTCCCCTACACCTTCGTCGCTCTCATAGTCCTACATTTCCAGACTGGAAACGTCCTTGAGACTTCCAGGACTACAGACTTACCTCACTATGGTTCATCTTTCCATGCTCTTCTCCAGAGTAGGAGGCAGCCTCCTACTTCTGAAGGCAGATCTTCCACCTCTGCTCCTAACCCTCAGCAATTTCGGGTCACTTATCTTTTCTTAATTGCTTCACATTCTCCCTCTTTCCCTCCACCACTTATTTTTCATAATGGGGGAAGGGGTGTAAGTGGGGAAAGTTCTTCCTAGAAGAATGATTGAGGGCTGGAGAGATGGCTAATCAGTTAAGGCACTTGCCTGCAAATCCTAAGGACCTGGGCTCCATTCCCCAGTGTCCATGTATGCAAAGTGGGATGCACAAAGAGGTGCATGTGTCTGAAATTCTTTTGCAGAGGCCAGAGGCCCTGGAGTGTCCATATTCTCTCTCTCCCCACTCTCAAATAAATAAATAAATAAAATGTTTTAATTTAAAAAAAAAAAAAGAATGACTGACTGCTACCATTCTCCAAATCACCATCTGACTTCACACCAGGAGAAACTGCATATTGTTTAAGGGTTCAAATTCTACTGGAAGCCTTCACTTAGCTGTGGGACACAGAAGAGGTCATTTAGAATGTGTGATTCTCTAATTGTCCTCTTAGATTGGAGATAATCTTAACTTCTCAGGGTGGTATGAAGTGTTCTTAGCACAGTAAGTGTGCAACAACGCAAACTATTATCTAAACCCAAATCTTCAGAATCTGCTGCCCTTCCTCCACTGTTGACCCTGCCCCCACCATTGACTACCTAGCTGATGAAACATTTTGCATTTTTTAGAATCATATTTTTATTTATTTCTTCAAAGCATCTCAGGCTGTTGACTCCTGTCTCTTGGCCCTAATCTCTGAAGTGGGACACACAGATGGCCTATTTAAATGTAAGAAGAAAGCATGACTTGATTGAGAGATGTACTTCCATGTGACCCTGAGAAGTGAAGCAAGTCTGGTGGTACAATGTGCACTTGCAGCAGTCAGGAGGTTGAGGCAACAGGCTAAGGAGTTCAAGGCCTGGGCTGCATGAGACCTTGTCAAAAATAAAAGGAAACAATGAAGAAGGAAGAGAGAAGAAAGAAGAAGGAAGGAAGAAAGGAAGAAGGAAGGAAAGAGAAGGAGGAAGAGGGCCAATTGAAGATGACACAACTCTACTTTCATGTTGCATTTAATATTTATCACAAGAATTTTTTTACCATTGTGTTAGCCTGTAGGTTTATGTAAACAAATACAAAAAATTAGCAATAAATAATTGGAACCAAGTTAGTATATGTATGTGTGTGAACACAATGTCATTATGGGACACTGATGAGCAGACATTAAAATAGGTAAATATACACTTTAGGGTAGGTATTATGGTCTTTACTCTCTCAATGCTGGGACAAAACACCCAACCAGAAGCAGCTTATGTGAGGAAAGAGTTTATTTCGGGCTGACAGTTTTGACAGAAAGTTTTATCATGTGCAAAAAAAAAAAAAGCCTGGCAGAGAAATAACCAGCTCACATTGTCATATATTAGCACAGCAAGAGGGAGCTAGCTAGTGAACACCCTGTAGGTCCACCCCCAATGACACACCTCCTCCAGCAATGCTCCACCTCCCAAAGGCTCCACTAGCTAGAGACTGAGCATACCACTCAATCACAAAACCATGAGGCTATGGGGGATGTTTCATATTCAAACCACCCTACTGGGCAAAATATACTTTATAGCAAAATTTTCAAGAAATTAATTTTTACCAGTACTTACTATATGAATTGAAAATATATACATATTGTTCATAGGTAAATGTACATATTTGGATTTTTTTCATAAAATTATATTGATTGGGTACACAATTAAAAAGGTTGGAAACCAATGATTTAAGCCATTTCCCTACAAATAATAGTCTCTTGGGGTTTTTTCCCCTCTGCTCGGACCTTTTCCTCTTGGCTGGCCATGTACTTCCTCTTCATTGTGTCTTTTCTTGACATGTTAATGTCCCCCACCTTCTTTATTGCTTACGTGTTCCTGCAACTTTAATACCTGTATACAGATAATGCTTCAATCTCTGTCTCCAAGATAATTCTCTCCTTAGTTCTGGACTAAAGGATTAGTGATTTTATTCCCTCATTTTTATGAGTAGCTCAAATTCATTAATTCTAAAATCATGTTATTTCCCCTTAAATCTCCCTTTCTTCCTGAATCCCTAGTCACAGTCAAAGGCACCAGAATTTGCCAGTGGCTCATTTCAGAGGCCTGGGATTTTCCTTTCAATTCCCACTTGACACTTCCACATACGGTGATGCTTTCCTGTACTTGTACAATGTCACTTGCTCTCCTTCTCCACTGTTACTATTCTAATTTAAATGCTGGCTGAAACAGAAAATATGTAATGTTAAAGGCCAATGGCTCCATCCACAATGTAAAATTTAAATGAAAAAATAATTTGCATCATTAGTTTATCATGCTAGAGTTACCAAAAGCATCAAAATGGTCCAAAACAAAGACATCTGCTGTTAGGAAACGGGTGCCAGAATTCAGTACAATATTGTCTTAAGCCTATAATTACCTGGGATGCTGAATTGAGGTTTTTTTTTATCCTATAATTTGGTGTCTAGTGACTTAAGTATCTAACTGTTAGAGAAAATCCCATTACTATTTGGCAAATGATTTCAGACTGGATTGATTAGCCATGAAATGAATGCAAGTGACTTGCACTGTTTAAATATGCACTTAATAGTTTAAATATGAGCTAACATTGACAGCTTTCCAAAGAGTGCCGATATTCTAATGAGCAATTCACTGGTGTACATCAGTGTAATCTTCACACATGAGCATTGGCCATCCTGTTTTCGTTTCTTTCCATTTGTGTCTTGACTGTGTTTTTTAATTCTTCATTGTGACACCCCCAGGGATTAATAGACTAAGGCAAATACAAGTTAAACTGCAATGACCATCAAGAAATTACTATTCCTTCCTTCCAGTATTTGCCACTTAAATGGAGACAAGTTACAGTGCATCAAGTCCCAGGAGCACAGTAGACAATTTGAGGAGACATGCGAAGAATTTCAATTAGACATAGGTAATTATTAAGATGAAGTTTCTTTAGAATAATTTGGGAGGGTCACTTTGTACCATAAATAACAATTGTATCTCTAGCTCTTTCTCTCGCTGCTTATTCTGTTCTATGTCCTTGTATATGATCTCAGCAATCATTGACCTCTCCCTTCTGTCTCGTTGTCACTGACACAGCTGACACCATCATCATCTCGTTCCTAGCCCCTTCGAGGACTTTCCAAAGAACTGTTCTAGTCTTACTGACTCTAAATTCACTCATAAATACCCATTTACATCTTTTTTTAAAATGTAAATCTGATTTTCTTTTTGCCAAGCTCTTTGGTGGTCTGCCGTGTGCACAGGTGAAGTCCACGCTTCTTCATGTTGCACACGGGCCCTTTCCTGCTACATTCCTTCTCAGCAGTCTCCAGTGAGGGTGCTGATCCACTCACAGCCCCCAGTTGGCACTGTGCCTTTCTGATTCCTCCTGTGTAACCCTCACTACTGAAGGTCCCTTCGCCTCTGCCAGCAGCCTGCCTCATACCCAGCGTCAACATGCTACTCCATGGCCTCCTGCTTGGGAAAACTTTTCATTCCATACTCAAGCAAAATTAACCATGTTCTCCTTTAAGCTGTGACCTGGTTATATCTATCTCTTCTGTAATTCTACAAAACCATAACTCGTCTATTTCTTTTTTAATTAATTAATTTGCAAGCAGAGAGAGATAGGAGAGAGACAGAGAGAATGGGTGTGCCAAGGCCTCCAGCCACTGCAAACCAACTCCAAATGCATGCATCACTTTGTACATCTGACTTTATGTGGGTACTGGGGAATTGAATTTGGGTCCTTTGAAGACAAGCGCCTTAAACTCTAAGCCATCTCTCCAGCCCTTGTCCATTTTTCTTTTATCTCTAATACCAACCTAAATATCTAGCAATAATATTCATAATAAATATCAGACACTATGTAATATAACTATGTCTCAGTTACTGCTTCTTTCATTTAATTCTCACAATAACTGTAAAATGAATATTATTATTTATATAAGAAAAGCAAGACACAGTAGGTGCTCAGTGAAAATTAATGTGTATTGTCATTTTTTAAAATGTAGTAATGTAGTCATATCAACAGTTCTCCCGAGAGCTCCCAAATACAATTACAAGTAGAAGCAAGGTACACAAAATGAGATGAAGAGAGATATTTAATTTGAAAGGCGCCACATTATCTGCCATTCTAAAGCTAATTATACTGGGCTTCAAGATTAATTGCTTAGTTTTTATTGTTTGCTTTCCTGTGCTGTACTGGCTTCGTAAATCACATCCCAAGTTTCATCTATGCCTGCAGTCAGTTTCATGTTGCTGGGATGAACATTCAAGCCAGACCCAGTGTATAGGAGGAAGGGTTTATTTCAGCTAACAGATTCAAGAGGAAGTTCCATCAGTGGTGGAAGAAGGTGGCTCCCACTTGTAAATCCAAGCAGAGAGACACCACCAAATAGCCAGCACTACAAACAGCCCACAGCAGGGACCCAGGCAGAGATCAGACCTCTCTGTACACCTTTGGGCTAGAAATCAGATGGGGCCCCAGTGACACCTTAGGACTGGACTCCAGGATCCTCCCCCAGTAATACTTCCTCCAGCCAGGCAGCTGGAGACAAGCTTTAATAAAACACCTGAGACTATTTAGGGACCTACATTCAAGCTACCACACGGACCCTTATCTCCCCTGGTAGTTGGTACGTGTTCTATTTGTGTATTTTCTTAGAATGTCAGACACAGAATTAAGGTAAAACTTTGGAGGGGAATGAGAGAGTGCTGCTGAGTGACACCAGGCATGTGGGTTGCACACATTTTTTAAAAAATGTTTTTATTGATAAGTTTTGTACGTGCACATAGTGTATTTTGATCACAATCTCTTCTCATTACCTTTGTCCCCATCCGCATTCCCTTTCATTGAACCCCTTTTCCAATTGGTCCCTCGTGTCCCGTGATGTCCTTACTTTTGCCCCACCTCCACCCACCACGACAGAATGTTGATGGGCTCAGTATTGTACAGGTCTTTGCAGACACACTTTGACTTCAATTCTTTTCAATTTCCACTGCTTACTACTGCTTCTGGGTCCTGCTACTTTATAAATTCTTGCTAACTCTCTTTGTATTTTATACTCAAAATCCCTGAGAGAGGATCTCATTCATTACATTAATCATAATAGTTCCTACTGAGCAACTTCTCACACTAGGCTTGCAAAGCCCAGTGGTGGGGATCTTGTAGGTCCTTTTTTCATTGTGATGTTTGTTACTTCACTTCTGTTGCATTACTTTTCCTGGGAAGACACGAAAATGCTTATTCAACCCATATAGGATGCCACCAAACCAAAGAAGTAATTTCATCCAAGTCCATTTCAGTGAACTTTGATTTTTGGGGTTACTTACAGGAACATGGGTGATTCTTGAACAGTTGCATCAGTGAAAAGTGCCACCCTAGCATGAGTTATGACTCCCAAAAGCTGCATCACTCAACCCCAGTCAAGTTCAAGTTTCACCTCCACTATACCCTAGTACTCCCCACTCCTCAAGACCATGTGCAATTGGAGCAGGATTGCATGTGTGTATTGAGCTGGAGGGCAGGAGGGAGTAAGTGGCTGGAATCTCAGGTGAAGGTGTGATGACCCTCCCTCCGTCTTCACAGAAGGCGTGCTGATAGGCCTGATCCTATGAGGGTATCCTATACTGCTTCAATTTCAAGGCAGCAATGGTCATGCCTTATCTGGAGAAGAGATTTCCACAGCTTCATCATGCTTTCACTCCCAACAGTTAGGAATGATGTCTCTTTGTCAGAAGGCTCCACTCAGGTTGCATGAAGCCAGGCATTCACAGAGAGCAGATGGTATCTGGGAATTAACATCTTCCAGGTTTGACCTTAGCCAATGACTGACAAGTCTAGAAGTATATACATACAGTAGTTCCTTCATCCCTGATGAAATTGTCTCTACTCTTCTAGAATTGAGGCAAAGTTAGCTTCTGTGGAACTTTGCTTGCACCCCACATCCTTGCCTGGGAGTCCTTCCTACCTCCAGTGCTCTGACAGAAATACAAGCTCCCTGGATTTTATCTGCAAATACTCTTCACAGAGCACCTCCACACAAATCTTTAGCCCAATATCTGCTTATTTGGAACCCATTTCTGAAAGAGCTATTCCATGCCTACATTAAGACACAGGTGTGCATGCCCGATCTGGTTGGCTGTGATCTGAGTCATAGGGTCATATGAAATCAGACATCATAACCTCTGTGTTAGTTACCTTTCTTACTGCTGTGACAAAATAACTGACAAAGGCAACTTCAGGAGGAAGTAATTATTTTGGCTCCCAGTTCAAGGGTACAGTCTATCATGGAGGGAGGGCATGAAGCAGCTTTCCCAGTCTATCTGCAGCCAGAAAGCTGACAGTGATGAACACTCCTGCTCAGCTGTCTTTCTCCCTATTATATAGTCCAGAAACCCAAATCCATGGAATGGTTCTGCCTATATTTAAGGTGGATCTTCCCACTTCAACTAACCTAATCTAAAAAAAAAAACTCACACAAATGCTTAGAGATTCGTTTCCATGGTGATTCTAAATCCTGTCAGATTAACCATCACACCTATGCATACCCTTTTTCAGGGGCTTTGGTCATGGGCCATGGCAACTTCTTAAAGTATAAGAGACACAAGCTGAGAATCAGAGATCTATGCAGAAAATGAACCCATATTTATGTAGGTAACACCTGCTGGCCTTAAGTAGCATATGGTGACAGCAAGTGAGGGCAACAGTTGGAAATCATGTATGTTACAATGAAGAAACTAAAGTGTTCTCTGTACCCAGTGTGGAAGTGGCTATGTGTTGTTTGTAACATGAAGTGGTACTTTAAAATGTGAAAGCCAGAGACAAAAGAGACAAACCCACGAGTATAGCTTCAAGAGGGGAAAATAGAGATATGTATATGTGCATATATACACTCCCCCAAAGATACATAAAGATTCCAAAAGTCAATTTCTCACTGAAAGCAATGTGAGGTTGGACCACGTTTCAAAACCTTAACGGTATCTCTTTACTTTTAACTCATGGAGGAAGTCAGACCATCCACGGGGCAGAAAACTACAGTAGCTATTTATACACCTTTTTTTTTTTCTTGCATTCTGCTTTTCATTTTTGAATTGTTAAGTATCTGTCTTTCATTCTACAAACTGTATAAAGTAACCTGGGATGATTTATGGGTTAAATTATTTTTCCATAAGAATAACAAAGCACTTTAAATTTAACAACTTTGTAGCTCCCACACAGATATCATAGTATACCAGTGACACTATAAACCAGACAAATGATGAAAGAAATCACAAAACATACAGGCATTTTTTAAGGAACTGAGATCAGAAAGATCCTTAAGTATTCTATCCAAATTCACTGTGGTGACTTCATATAGCTCAGTGCTCTAAACCCAATGCCCAAAAGGAAAATGAAAACCCAGCATCTATAAATGGAACAAGTAAAGGAAGGTTTTCACTTTTTATCCTTAAATTATTATCCTTTGTTACCTGACAGTATTCTCTTCCTTTCATTAATATGACTTGTGCCAGGCAGTAAAGAATAAAAACCTAAGACTTGATGCCAACTACCAGTGGGAATGATAAGCATGTATGATTCTTATGCAAAAAAAACTCAGTAAGGCATCTTTATTCTAACTGATGAAATCAGTGCTGGCTTCATGGAAAAGATCTGTTGAAATTAGACTTCAGAGGAAAATCTGGTTTCCAAAAGATAAAGACTTACTCCAGTGATTACCATTTTTCTCAATCACAAATTAAAATAATCCCATAAAATCTCAGCATCTTTCTTTTAGAGCTTACCACTTAACTGTCTTAGAAGGAGGAAGCCTGATAGGGATTTTTTTCTTACAAAAAAGGAGTAATTAATTTCTGAAAAAAGTCTCTCCAAGCAATCCTATCTCCATTGTCACTGTTACTATTAAAATTCAGGCTCTGGTTATGATTTCCCTAGATTTTTTCCAAGAGATCTTTCGAAGATTAATCTCTCAATCAGTCTCAAATCCAGTCACTACCATGCTCAAACCAATATTACTCCAACAAGACACTCATTAAACCACTCCTTCCACTCAACAACAGTTAATAAAAACAGTTAATGAGACCCAAACAACTGCCAAATCAGGCACATGTCCCTCAGCTGAGCATTCAGACAAATGCAAAAGATGAGCAGCCTGGAAAGAGAGCAATACCATGTTCACCAAGACACAAAAGCCCTCATCATTAAGATGCTATCTCCCTCCAAATTAGTTTTTAAATTAAATACAATTTCAATGAAAAGGCAAGCAGTGTAATTTGTGAAACTTGATACACTGACTCTAAAGATCTTAAACAGGAACAAGAGGGCAAGAACAGTCAAGATAATTTTGAAAGGTGAAAAATACAGGTAAAATATCTCAACCTACCAGAAACAGATTTATTCTAAAGATATAATGTCTAAAAATATTTGGCTATTATTGGTGAAAAACTGGATTATTTTTATTAAAGCTCCATATAGAGTCTAAATATTGTTCCACAAACTAATAGATGAGTACATATCATCCAGATGGCACTATCAGTTAATATGGAAAGAATTAAGTTGGAATAGTTAACTAAACATGGATAGCAGTTACCTTCTCTTTGCTGAGACAAAACACCCAACCAGAAGCAGCTTATGAGAGAAAGGGGTTTATTTCAGGCTTACAGTTTTAAGGGGAAATTTCATCATGGCTGAGAAAAGCATAGCAAAGCTCACATCTTCGTTCAGCAGTGGAGAGAGAGAAGCTCCCAACACACCAGTGGGTCACACTAACCAACTCCAGGGTCTTCTGCCAGCAACATAGCTCCTCCAGCAAGGATCCCCCTCCCAGCAGCTCCACCAGCTGGAGACTAAGGAGGAGGCTTAGTCACAAATACTAAGCCTATAAGGGACATTTTGCAATCAAACTACCATGATTTGAAAGAGTATTTGTTTTCTGGTGTTTGTGTGTTGGTAAATTTGATGTGTGTTCATGTATGTAACTGTGAGTACCTACAAAGCATGGCATGTATGTGGAAGTCAGATCACTTTCAGGTGTTGGTCCTTACCTTCGACCTCCTGTGAGGCAGGGTCTCTTGTTCACTGCTGTTCTCACCAAATGGCTTACTCTAAGCCTCTTGAATTTTGATTAACTCTTCTCCCTCCCTTATAGTCTGCCATGGCATGGATTAAAAGGCAGGATCCTAGCTACAAATGTTTAGATTCATATGTGAGTTGGAGGACAAGTCAGTAGCAGAGGCCAGTAAGCTAGAAATAGACTATAAGGGAGGAGACTTAAGTGGAGACTTAAGGAGAGAGGAGACAAGTGGAGGGTACTGTATATATGTAAGTAGATGAACCAGTTACTGGGTGTGCAATGGCCTAAGTGGGGTCAGGGGAAGGGATTGAGCAAAGGAAGGGTGGGAGAAGAGTTAATCAAAATTCAAGAGGCTTAGAGTAAGCCATTTGGAAACCTACTTCTTTGGATAATGGCACACCCAGAAGCCATAGATTGTTACTAGAAAATTTTCAGCACCAGAGATGGGATACTTTCCAGTGAGTTGTTGGCCAGGGAAGTTCCTAAGGCCCCCCAAAACATTACAGGCCATTGTCAAGGCTCTTGGGTGCCCACCAGAATGAGATAGTAAGACCCTATTGCTGAAGATCACACATGCTTGGGCTACAGATCACTGAGAAATCAAGCTGGAGCTGAGCTGGAAACCTCCTCCCTGTTCACCAGCTGAGAAAGCTAGAAAAATCCATGGCTGCATGCAGCCCTATGGGAGAGAACAGTGGTGGTGAACAGCAGTGGACCTTGCAAGCCTTAGATGGGCCAGCCAGGCCAACTGGTGCAATAATGAATAGCATGTCTGTTATGGGGAATCCAGCTGCTCTCTAATGGGACTGGAGGCCTGCTCCACGGGAGGAAATACATGCCTGGTACTGAAAACCTAGTCAAAACTCTATGGCCGGGGAGGTCATGAGCCCTAAGCGAGTAACACCCCTGTTGTCTGGCTAAATGCATATGTTATGCCCACCAAACTGCCTTATAAACACTTTTTTAAATGCACTTATCCATATAATAATGCTACTCTCACTTTTGGCTAGAGAAGTTTCTCTTTTTCAGATGGTGGTGACCACTGGGATGACTCAAAAGACACCACAGTGCTGAGAAGAAATGACAGTGGAGTGTTCAGCACTGGGTCATCTCTATCACACCTTACAAGACTCAGAAGGGTAGGACTGCTTACAATGCCATCTTCCAGACACAAAATGACCTTGATATTCATGACTTCACAGTGTCTGACACTTCCTACACAAGACCTTCATAATAGGAAGAAAATATGATGGCATCAAAACAAAATAGAGGCTAATTGAAAAGGGGAGGGGGTATGATGGAGGGCACATTAGAGAGGAGGAAGTGGGGTGGGAGGGAATTATTATGGTTTATTGTCTATAATTATGGAAGCTGTTCCGGTGTATATATTACATAGCCACAGAAACTGATGACTAAATATATCCTGAAGAGAAAAGGGTTGGACCATCTGCTTCATGGAGATATCAATGACTTGACAAAAACAGAAAACAAAATAAATAGTAACATTCCTAAATATCCTTCTGTGATATCATGATATATTTCTCAGTGTTAAAATTTCTTTGGATTCTCTTCTTCAAAAAAAATATTTCTTAAAAAACATCAAGCTTTCAGCATTGATAAACTTACCCTGATCTAACAGATGAGGTGGTCCTGGCTCTTGTTCTTGCACTATGAGTAAACTTTGGTAGAGGATCACATTAAATTCCAAATCTAAAAATTCAGACTGGCTTTTTCTTTTGTTAAAGTTGGGAAAACATTTGTTTTAAAATATAAGCCTGATCGTTTTCCCTAAGGAAGAAAGACTTCTGGGATTTGATATTTATAATCCTAATTGTTGTTTTCTTGAGACATATTTTTGCACTGAGTTTAGTTAATTCTGAGGGAAATGCTTCCAATTACATACATAAAAGGCAAACCAATCCCCGACTTCTTAGTTCTTTGGAAAAACATAATAGACATGTAATCCTGTCAAAGCCAACAGTTGGCCCTGCATCACATTGTTCCCATCCAGGAAAACACCCTTGCCACTGAAATTGTTCCTCATTCTCGCTGGCATGCACAGACGATGGAAATGTTCTCTAGAGAGTTCCCACTGTGCATGAGGTCACATTCTCCTTCCCAAAGCACATCACGCATTCTTGCAGCACACTCCTACCAACACTACCATCCTCTTGATCTGTGCCCCATCTTTGTACACCCGGATTTCACTTCTGCTCCTATTAGAAGCAGGTAGCTAGCCGAAGGTGCTCCCATACATATTTTTGGTCTCTTCTCATTAAGCCCAAGAATCCCATATCTAACTTCTAACGATTCTCATATCTGTAATCTTGCTGATCCTTGCTTTCCCTATAAAGTGAAAGATCCACAGATTCCATAATCTCTAGGAGCCCTGCTACTTTAAATCCTTTGCTGTCTCTGCATGGGTTAAGCTCATTAGGGAATGGATCCACTGCATTCACTCCTATTAATTCTCTTAGGTCAGAGTTCTGTATATATCTTAGCAGAGCATTCCTTTATCAGCAAATTCTGCATTTGAAAACCTATTGGAAGAAGGTTGTTTTTTTTTCCTTTGCTTTGCTGTGTTTTCATGTGTTTGAAGTACACTCTTACGTTGGCGCTTTGAGGTCCACCTACATTTTTATTATAGCCCTCAGGAGTTTAGTTATGAACAGGAATAAAAGCAGACCTTTATTATCACGGTGTACTGGGAATTGCTTAAAAGTTATTTTTAGCCCAAGCTCTATCTGGACCTCATGAGTCCTCCTTCCCACACCTGGGACCATCTGTAGGCACCATCATTACTGAAGTTTTGTCGCAGCCCACACTGGCTCGCCATATAACACAACCTCTTCTGCTTCCTGTGTAGTGTTTCTTGTTCACCTCTCAATTTGGGGTGCTGTGTCAAGGCACAGTTCTTTCCTATGTTGAACCAGTATTGTCAATAAACCTAAAAAAAACATTGTGCTAGACAAGTTGATCAAAAAAATTTAATAGAGGGTTACAGAGGTTTTGGATGAGCTTAAAATATGTGTTACTGAACTACCTCCTACAAAAAGCTATTGCCATCCACGAAGACTGAGGGAAAGAGAAGGTGGGACAAGAGCCAGGGCTGCCCTGTGGAAGTTTGATCTTTGGAGAAAGGATCTGGAGGTACGGCAGGGGTTGTATGATTGGAACCAGAACACAAGGGCAGATGTTGGACCCACAAAAGAGACACAGTCTCTATTCAACATGTTCTCAAACCAGAGGGGAAAGACTTCTTATCCTGACTTCATATCCTCCCCAACTCCTATCTCTTGTGAGAAAGTTCCATTGGCTGAACCTGAACCTAACCTTTAAGCAATAGGCAAGGGAATCCATGAAGCTCAGGGTGGCCCCTAGGGATTCTAACAGGGAAGAGCAGGAAATGGACCTCAGAGAAAACAAGCAAATAGAAAACAACTTGTACAAGAATGGGAAAAGGAAATACAAATAACCAATACACAAGGAAAATATGTTCAACCTCATTAGTCATCAAGGAAGTATAATTATAAACTACAGAAAAGTTTAAATGCCAAATATTAATGATGGTGTTCAGGAATGGGAATGTTTGTCAGCATTGGTAGAAATACAAATTAGAAAACACAGTGTATTTATATAATGTTGATTACAGACACACACTGGCCTCCAGGAATAAAACTTCTAGAAACATACCTCAAGAAACTGTAGCAATGTGCACCAAGATACAGCCACAAAAATATCCACAGATGTAATATTGAAGGCAGCAAAAGACCCAGTGGGGCCCTACTCAAATGTGCATCAATGAGACAATGGATGTCATGTATATTATTCTTATAATGGAATTCTTGTTCTTATAAAGGAATGGACACCAACACAGATGAATGGAACAGGTATAATTTTGAATAAAACAAGACAAATGCCAACAAAAAAACTTAAATTGATTCTGCTTACATAACATTCAAAAACATACAAAATTACATATACTGCTTAAGGGATGACTCATCTACGGGAAAACTTTAAAAAAGGAACATAGGCTGGGTATATAGTTCAGTGCTTGAGCATGTGCTGAGTGTGTGTGAGGCCCTGACCTCAATTCTCAGCCTGAGAATAAAGGAAAAAGGCGTGATAACTAGGAGAGCGGTCACTTCTGTGGGAGTAAGGTACGTGCCCTGTGGGAAGCATGTCTACTCTGATTTTTTTTGGAATAGTATATTTTATCATTAAGATCATGACTTTAGAGTCTCAAACTGTTCGTTTCTACTCCTCCCTAATTATTACTGGAAATATTATTTTATTATGCTTAATTAAATGTTATGTGACACGCCCATGCTAGTTCTTTAGTGAGAGGTCCACCTTGATATCTTCACTTGTCACTATTAACCTTGGCCCAGTTAATGATTCTCTCTCTATTGCCTTAGTTTCCTCAGGTGTAGAATGAGGGAAATGGGCCTCTTTAAAGGAGGATCACTATGCAAGAGAGTATATAGGAAATGATTGGCACAATGCCTGGCACCCAGGGATCTGCAGGTAGATACCAGTTCGTTTCTTCTCACCATTGCCTCAGCTTGAAATGACCTTCAACTGCCTCTACCTACCTACTCAATTCTGTCTAAGACCCTTCTTCCCACCATAGCCCATCTCTCCTCTTTCAAATGCCTAGACATCCAGTTACCCACACAATTTATGAGGCACCTGCTACATATTCATTCACTCATCCAGCAAACCACACCAAGTGCTCAGAACATAGAAGCCAATGAGGCAGAAATAGTTAATACCTTCGTGGAGTTTGCACTTTAGAGAGAGAAGGCAAGGGAGTGGGGAGGAAAGAAGAAGGAGAATGAGAAAACACTATTATCTAATCCAACGGTGCTCTATGCTATCAGGAAAATGTGTGAAATGGCTTGAAGACCTGTCACAGAGAAAGCTAATCTAGATTATATAGAAGATTTCTTGGAGAAAATAGCAGTTAAGGAGTGACCTGAAGGATATGCTTCTTTCTGCCGTCATCACTGACAGTATTTAGTGAGGTTTTGTAACCTAGGTGGAGCACAGTGCATATATCCTCAAAAGAGAAAAATAGCAGCAGGAAGTCATGTGTGTGAAATACCAAGGGCACTGAATGGACACCGTTAAACACATTCAGAGGGGTGATCCCACCAGCCCTTCAGTGAAGGGTTGATATAAAGTTTGAGTTCTAAGCAGAAACTTAAGGAAAGTGTGGAAATAAGACAAGTAATGGCAAGAGAGGTATTCTAAGCCTGGAATGGGGCTGCACACCTGTAATCCCAGCACTTGGCAACCTGATTATGAAGATGGGGAGTTCTAGACCAGGCTGGGCTAAACAGTAAGAAGAAGACACGCTGAATTTGAGTCTTGGCAGAGATACGAAAAAAGCAGGACAGGTCCAAACAGGTTACTGGAAACACAGAGTAACAGAGTGACATGGGAAGAGCTGAAGATAGAGGAACTTGCTTTATCTTAGATGAGCTTTCCTTTCTGAGATCATTGGCTTCTTTGGGACTGGCAGGCTTTGAACTCCCCCTGATCAAAAAAAAAATGCATGCTACATACAATTTCAGTGGTTCACAACCTCCCCAAATCACCAGCAGAGAAAGCAACAGAGTAGAAGGGTGTCATGTTCCTTGGTCAGAGAGAATAATAACTGTTGGCAGAGGGGTTTACTGAGAAATGATTACAACACAAGCCAATGCAACCAAGAGCCCAGATGCACCTAAGGTGGTAGCTGAAGGAACTCACTAATGCAAGCAAAAGGTAGGAAGCTCTTGCTTTAGAGCAGGCCCTGTGCTCAGTATTGAGAATATAAAAATAGCTACTCTCTTCAAGGAGTTCCAACCTGGACAGGCTCAGAAAGAAAAGCACACAGATACAGAGGTGACTGTATTCATGCCAGGTTCTCTCCCTCACACTTCTTGCTGTCTGTTCCTTACAGAGGAAAGTTGCTATTCACACGAGAGCACGGCTTGAAGTTCGGATGTCCTTTCTGTCTCCACTCTGTTGCTCTTTCCTCCATACTGCCATGGTTAAATTCTTACCTGTTCTCCATATCCCAGTTGACATAGTGCCTTCCTTCAAGCTTTGTACAATCTCTCTGTGCATTTTGCACTATTACCGTATGAGACTCTGACTCCCCAAAAACTCCCTAAGGAGAAGGTGAGAGATATTGTTTATGGTGGTTTGAATCAGATGTCCCCCACAAATTCATGAATGCTGAATGCTTGGTCCCCAGCTGGTGGCAACTTGGGAGGTGAAGCCTTGCTGGAAGAGGTGTGTTGTTGGTGGCTGATTTAGGGTGCTATAGCCAGCTCCCCCTTGATAGAGCCATTTCACTCTCCTGCTGCTGTTTCCAGCTGCTGTGGCAGAGGTGATGCCCAGCCTCTGCTCATGCCATGCTTTCCCCTGCCTTCATGGACCTTCTCCTCAAGACTTTAAAGCAAAATAAAAAATTTTCCTTCCATCAGCTGCTTTTGATGAGAAGGTTTATCCCAGCAATGAGAAGGTGACTGCAACGTTATGTTAGCATCCTCTTAACTCATTAAGTATTTGATTCCTCTGATCATAAGGGCTGTTGTAATTATTAACTGTAAAGACCATAGCCTGGGGAGAGGACCGAGCCAGGGTAGATATGGAGCCATCTGTGAAGCCTTAACCAAAGTCAATCTAGACACATCGGCATGGTAACAGCCACCTTTGGGGAAAGAGATGGAGAACACCCAAGTACACATTCTATGCTCAGTGCATTAATCAGAGTCCTCTAGAGGAATAGAATATATATATATATATATATATATATATATATATATATATATATATATATATATATGAGAGCTAGAGAGAGAGAGAGAGAGACTTGTTAGATGAATTTTAAGGTTAAGGGGTGGCAATCCAATCATGACTGTCTACAAGCTGGAGAATCTGAGAACCCAGTAGCTGCCCAGTCCATGAGTCTGGATGCCTCAGCAGTCTCAAATTGGCACTGACGGTCTGAAGGATTCTTGGAGGGTGACTGGTCTTCAGTCCACATTGGGAGGCCGATGTAGCTGGATTCTCAGGTCAGAGAAGGACTGCAGCAACAAGGTAGACACACACACACACCAGCAAGTAGCAAGGGCAGCCAAGCAAAAAGCACTGTGGTCTCAGGGAGCATGCATGTGTGTGTGTGTATGTGTGTGTGTGTGTGTGTGTGTGTGTGTGTGTGTAGCATGCCACAGGAGGGACTGCCCACTCTAGGGAAAGGTCTTCCCCTCTCTGTAAAACCTTTCTGGAAATGCCTTCACAGACCTGCCCAGGAGGATATCTCTTACTGGATTTCTGATCTGATCAAGTTAACAATAGAAATTAACCACCATAATCAGTGAATCTGGCTTTAAAGACACATAGAACATCACACACAACTTGGGTCATTCAGAGGCTGGCCTATTTTTCCGATAGTGCTGTTCAAGTTAGAGGGTCAACGGGACCTGAGCTTCAGACTTCCACATTTCAGGTGGATTCTTATTACTATAAAACTATGAAGAAAAGAGCTTACTTGCAAAGGTCAAATGGTTCAAAAGCCTAAGAAGTATACAGTCACTGAAATCACTTTTGCTTTTGATTGTTTAACAACTGAGGTGCAAACACAAGTAAGCCATTATCCCACCTTTGTTTACAACAAATACTCAAGACGTTGCCAAGGACAGTTTAATTCCTTGGCATGGCCACAAACGCCACCCAACAAGAATGCGCACTTCCCCAGTCTGGAGCAGGAAGAGATGTGGGGACCTCTCCAGCCCAGCGGTGCAATAAACTGTCATGCTCTTAACACAGGGCAGCGTCCTAATCAGACTGTCCCCACTCCCAG
This sequence comes from Zapus hudsonius, assembly GCA_004024765.1. Taxonomy (NCBI): domain Eukaryota; kingdom Metazoa; phylum Chordata; class Mammalia; order Rodentia; family Dipodidae; genus Zapus; species Zapus hudsonius. The sequence goes on from PVHP010005046.1 coordinate 27,230, forward strand.
GGAAATGTCAAGTTCCTGACAATTGCTTTGATGATGAAGAGATGCCCCTAGCCCAGTGGTTTCCTGCCTGCTGGAGTACCCAAGCTCTCGCAGGTGTTGGAAACTCCCTCCGGGGAACCCTGCACCCCACCTGCGGGGGGGGGGGGACACCCGGGACCGGGGATTGCAGGTCTGATTGGCCAGGGGCGGCAGGGGCGGGGTCCGGGCCAAGGCTCCGGGCGGCGGGCTGGGCTCTCCGAGGAGCGGGCGCCAGCGCAGCGGAGGAGCCGGAGGAGCCGGTGTCACCGCCCGGCGTGCTGGGGATGGGGACGGCGGCGGGGCTGCTCCTGCTGCTCGGCTGCGTGGGGCTGGCCGAGCCTTCCGACCGCTCAGGTAACCCGCGAGGTCTCCTCCGGGTCGGGCACCGACGGGGAGGTCTGCCCCGAGGAGGGCCAGGGCTTTGCTGGGGGGCTCCTCGGCCTCTGGCTCCTGGACTGTCCTCCGAACTGTGGCTTCCCTGGGGTCCCCCACCCCTACCCTATCCCTTCACCCTCTCGTGCCCGTTCTCGGCCTCTGTAGCTCCTTGGTCGCCTTGCCTCCCACGTCCCAAGGTTTCCCAGTGATTCTCATCTCACTGTGGCCACAAAGGAAGTCAGGTTAAGCCTTCATCTCCAAAAGTGCCATTTGTCCCGGGAATCTATCATGATGCCTCTCCCGCCACCTTGAGCTGCGACCCCTTCTTCTGATTTGATGATGGCACCAAATGTCCCCACTCCCACCTCCACCCAGCAGAAGCGTGGGTGTCTTACTTGGGGACACACTGCCTATCAGTGTGGACCAGAATGCTCAGGGAGATGCCATCCCCACCAGCCCATTGAGTAACAACCACATTTTGCTTTTACTTTCTTTTTGCCCTGGCAGAAGGTGTGTCCAGGACTTTGTTACTTGGTTGGGCTGCCTAATTGGCACTACCCACTATTTCCCATTTTTCGCCTTTATGAGGAGGGAAGAGAGAGGCTCAAGGCAGGGTTTTTTAAAACCCTAAGTTGTTTGGGGCTCTGTCTTTGAAGCTAAACTTAGGCACTTAGGCTAAGCTTAGGATAGACTTCCAGAGGTTAGAAGGGCTTTCTGCATCTTGCTGTCTGCACCAAGGTCCTTTAGTGGAACCTGTACCAACTCTTGTCCATTCTCCTTTGACCCTCGGCACTGAGAACCATCAAAGACACATCAATAGTAAAAAAATATTTTATTGCAGTGAGAATTCAGTTCTACCTGCCCCCCACATCCGAGGAGAAACACATCTCACCGTGATAGCTGGCTGCTGCGGAAACACACCAATTTCCAAATCCCTTATCTTTCAGTTTCCCTTCACACCTGCTTTAGGCCTGTTTCATTTCCTCCACAAATTTCAAATTTTTCTTAATGCCTACAGTGTCTACAGAATCTGCTCTGTCTCAGTGACCCAAAGCAAACAGCACCAGGCTTAAATCTGTTCTTCCGGCACTGGGTCCACCCATGTATTGATTTCCCTCTTGACTTCTAGGCTTTCTCCTCCAGACTAGGCCCCTGGCCTTGCTCCTTATTAGGGAAGGTACTGGAGTTTTGAACACCAGCCATTTGGGTAGCTTGTTTGGCAGTGGGTCAGCTTCATGATGCTGGTAATGGCACGCACCTAGCCACAAGTACTCAGGCTTGGACAGGTGGTCTTGGTCACCCAAGTGCTGAAGGCACATCTCGGTGCTCTTGGCGAGATGTACAATGCATAGCTTGCTTTTTGCTTCCTTGGAATTCTCAGCAGCCCACACCACCCAACCTGGGTTTGAGGGATTTCTGATGCCTAGTATACTGCCATGGACCCAGCTGTCACTTTACCTGGTTTTTAACTAGCCACCCCAGAGTTCTCATTCTCCTCCTGCACATTCAGTATACTTGGCAGAGATCACAGAGTTCCCTGAAAACTATCAGTCTTTGCCCTGCCTACCTTCCCACACCGTTTCCTTTTCCATCACTGTGTGATTGTAACACACCCATATTCAGCTTCTCATCTCGAATGTGTTAGAGCCCCTTGGTTTAGGGCCAAAAGGGCAGGTCTTACTTAGTGCTTAGACAATAAGGAAACATTAAAAGAAATGGCTTTCCTTTGATGTGAAAACACTGAGAGTTCACTTTGAATTTATGATGATGTTCTTAGCCATTTTCCCACAAACACCGCTAGAGTATTTATAAAAAATGGGGCCTACAAAAAGTTCTCCAAGGATGAGACTTCTTGTCTTCAACCACTGCTTTTCAGATTTGTCCCAAACTTGTATTTTGAGAGAAACATGAAAACTCCTATGAAGACTGGTGTAAAGTTGCAAAGTGAACAAAGTGCAATATGAAACTATCAAAAACGAATAAAACTATCAAAAATGAATTAGGCTGGGGATATAGCTCAGTAGTAAAATATGTCTAGCATGCTCAAGGCCTAGGTTTGATCCCTAGCACTGCAAGTATTTTGACAAGACTCACTTAAAAAAAAGTACAATACATTTTAAAAGTACAACACATTTCTAAAATACCCTTTCAGAACAGTTTCTATATAAGGAATTTACTTTCAGTTGCTCAGTTTTTCTTCCCACTCTTAAACCTACCACCCAGTAATGTCACAAAACCTAGGCAGATTGAACAGCTGCAGCTAAGGGTAAAGAATGGTATGGAAAAATATTAGGAGCCAACCAAACTCTCCTTAGCTAACGTATTGTGTATTAATGCTTATGCATATGTTATATGTGATGACTAATAAGTATCCTTGAATCATATTAATAATGAATACTTGTGCTAAGTGACCACACTGGTCTAACTGTCAAACATTGGTATTGATGACATACTTGGTCCAAGCACAGATGTAATTTCTAACCATATACCATGTATATAATACCACGTCTCATTTGTAGTCTAGTTCCCATCGGGTTGTTAACTTGTGGCCATCTGTTCAAGAATATGCACTAACTTTAGCCAAGGCTAATAAGACCTCCAGGGCTAGACATAGCTTCTGGTAGAAGCTGAGGATGCTAGCGCCGGCAATAACTGACAGAGACCCCACTTACATCTTTAAACATTTTCTTATTGTTTTCTATTGTTTGTTGTGCTGCTGTTGCTATTTAAAACAAAAAAAATTGCCTACAAAGATCCCATTATAATAGTTTGTGGTTATAATTTACATGGTGAAACTTCCCTTCAAGTTATCAGTGAGAATGTTTAGCTCTAAGCCTGTGAGCTATTTCTACAGAAAGGTTTTCGGTATTAGAACACTATAATTGTGAGGCTGACATCAAAATGAAAGTACGTTTTGGGAACCAGAATCTTTCTGCTGAACTTTGGTTCATTAACGATGATGGTTTAAGCTTGTCTAAAATAGTCTACCTTTGATGATGCGTGCTGTAACTTTGCAGTTTTTCTTGGTAAAAGGTTTGACCATTTGTTAAAGTGTAATTGGATGTGACAGAGTGAATCCTGCTCCTCAAACTCAGGTGTTCAAGAAACAATGTATGATTTTCATTCCGTCTGATTCAATTCCATCCTGAGTTTTCATCCCTCCAATTTGGCGGAGCTATTTCTGGCATCGTCGGGGTCTTGTGAAGAGCCAGGAGCTCTCCTCTTCAGTCTTCAGCTTCTATTTACTACTTCTCAGTCTCCCATTCACCAAACATGTATCCTGAATGTATGCGGTGGCTCAGGTCATTCCTGGAATTTAGGGTCTGGTCTCCCTAGGGGATCTACATGGTAAATCCCGAACATCTCCCTAGGTCCTCTCATTTTCCTGTAGGTGCTACCGCAGAGCTGGTCATAAATTCCTTATCTGCAGAACCCAGACCTGTTTCCTCCTTTGTCTTCTCTGAAGTCTCCCCATCTCCACTGATGCACCTCAATGAGTCAGGCTTCCCAAAAAGGTTCAGAGGAAGTAGTCTTTAAGCAAATTCTCCTTTTGTTTGGCCACAGTAACTTGCTCCAAGGCAAGGGAGCACTGTGACCTGAGTTCATAGTTGGGCAGGAAGGTGAAGGCGCACGGAGTGAGAACACTCTGACTTCATCCCTCCATGACAGTGGGACAGAATTGGGAACCCAGATAGGCTCAGGATATGCCTCACTTACCACAGACCACCTAGGGATGGTGAAAACTAAGGAACTTCTTTATACTTTTAAGCAAGTTGGGGACATTCCTGGAATAGCAAAATAAATCTGCATAGGACTCAGTGGATTAGCTCATTTCACCTTCACAACCACCTTAGGAAGTTTAAGTACTGTGTTACAAATGAGAAAATAGAAGTGGGTAGTGTGTTACAAATGAGAAAATGGAATCACAAAAGTTAAATAATCTGTGCTGAGCTCAAGACCAATAGGCACAATATAAGCCCAAGACACTGACTCCAGTGTCCATCAGGGCTCTTGCCCCACACACTGGGCTATCTCTTCTGGCCATCCCTGTCCTCCACTTTGTGTAGACCATTAGATGTCAGCAAGCCCTGAGGGTGAGAGCAGCCCAGTGGTCCTCAGACTGCTCAGCAACACAAGGAGCAAGACACATTAGCTGCTAGAGCAGAATCTTAAACTGTCTCCCTTCCCTGCCTGTCTTGACCCAGGTAACGAACCATTCACCATCCTCAATGAAAACACAGGCAAGTGCATCAAGCCGCTGTCTGACTGGATAGTAGCACAGGACTGTGACAGAACTGGAGACATGTTATGGAAGTGGGTGTCCCAGCACCGGCTCTTTCATTTGCAATCCCAGAAGTGCCTTGGTCTAGATATCACCAAAGCCACAGATTCCTTGCGGATGTTCAGCTGTGACTCCAGCACCATGTTGTGGTGGAAGTGTGAGCATTCCTCTCTGTACGGTGCTGCCCAGTACAGGCTGGCTCTGAAGAGTGGATATGCCGTAGCCAGTAGAAATACAACTGATGTCTGGAAGAAGGGAAACTCCACGGACGGCCTTTGTGACCAGCCTTACCATGGTGGGTACTGGGCAAGAACTTTGACCTATTGCTATACTGCTTGTTAAATTTGGCATTGATTACGCACAACTGAGTAGCAATAAAATCATATACTGGTGAGGAAAAAGGGGAGGCATAGTGTAGTTACCTGTCACGTAGGTGGACTTTATAGCTTGGCTAGAATAGGTTAAGTGCCTAGTCACAGGTCACACAGCCATCCTGTGATAAATCTGAGATTTGATATGTGTCCAACACCTAGCATGTCTACATCCCATGATGTCATTCTGACTCCTAGGAAAAAATGCTATATTAAGAGGAAATCCTTCATGTGGAGTAACAGACGAGCAACCCTGTAATAATGACTCTATCTTAGGTTTAAAAAGAAGAGAAATAAATGTTTTCTTCCTTGCTTAGGGATTAATATAATGGGAACATTTTTAAAAGTTTCACGTGGGTTTTATTTTCATCTTTCGCATGGGTGATACATGTGGTTTTTTGTGTTTATGATTCTGCATTTTAAAAGTGAACTTTTTCTTGGTTATTTCCAAAAATAAGGTTATGAATGTTTTCATGCCTCTGCTCTATGTGTAAACATGGCAGTGAATTACCAAGTTTAAAAAGTAGATTTTTTTTAAAACTATTGAATGTAAACAGCTGTAAATGTAATTGTGTTACTCTGCATTGCATCCAATGTTGAGATATATATGTGCATGTATAGAATTATCTAAGTCCTTTGACCTTACTCTTGTCTTTCTTTAAAAACTTACGTAACTGTGCAGACATTTGTCCTCCTCCCTCAAAGCTCATTTAAATGGAGTTACTTGAGAGAATAACCTCATTCCCATTCTTCCCATGATCTGCATAAGCTTTTTTGCTCAAAACCTATTTCTAATTCCTAGGTAAGATCCACACAATTTTCTCGTTAATGAAGAAATATTAGAGACTTACAGATGGGGTTTTTCCTCTCCTTCAACCCTAAACTTTGAGTAATTGAACAAATCGGTTTCTGCTAGCCAGCTTCCTCAGAGACTTAAGCTACTGCTTGAACTTAAAGCAATTGCCTTCTGAATACCACCTAACGGGTGGGTTTTGTGCTATCAAGCCACTTTGTAACACGACAACTAAGAGAAAACATGGACCCCAAAGAAATGGCTTTGGAAGTGGATTTAGCTCATTTCGTGGTGTTTGTTCAGGGATCAGCAAGGATCTTTTTCTTGGCAAAGCTTCTTGGTTCTGCCCCCAATTCTTTTGAGGGTGTAGCTGTGATCTTAAATACGCTCAGCCCTCCAAGTGTTTTCAATATAACTCGTTTCCTTTTCATCTTGTGTGTTTTGTTTATGCATTTACAATATCCACAGGCTTCACCCAGCTGCCAAAGCAATCAGCGCCACAAAAGAAAAGGGGGCAAAGAACCCAGCAAAGCACTGCCCAAGAGAGCTGAACAGAGCTCCCAGCACTGGCGACAGGCAGGGATTTGTTTCTTGATTTTTCTAGATAGAATCTTTGAAATGGCACACTTTTAAAGACACATATAGTTCTAACTAGTCATTATGGACTTAAGGCTAAAGCTGCCACTCTTCTCTCTCATTTCTACATGTCAGAAAGCTATAGGTCAGCTTGAGTTTCCCACTTTCCTGTCCCACCATTCAAATTTAACCAAATGCTAAACTCTGGCAACTTTGGCTTTTTAAATTTACATGAATCCCTTCTTATTTTTAAGTTGGGGGCTGCTGTCTTAAGTAGAGAACTCTCACTGACTCCTTATACTGTCCCTGGCATTTCCTCTTTTTGATCTTTACCAGGCTAAGGAAAGGAAGATACCCAACTCAAAACAAGTGAAATCCAAGGTTACCAAGCTTGTTATAGGAAAGCTAGGAATCAAAATTGTGATTTCTGTCCCCAAGGATTATATATTTATTTCTCCCTTGACTTTTGTAGTCATTTTTTCACTTCTAATATATGACTATTTACCATTGTGTCTTGAGTTGCCTTATCCTCCAACCCCCATCCTGAGTCATGTTTATCTCAGAGAAAACTTTAGAAAATACATTGATGATTGATTGATTGATTGATTGATTTGCACGGAGGGGTGACACCACAGTCACTTGCAAACAAACACCAGACTCATGCACCAATTTTGGCATCTGGCTTTACATGGATACTGGCGAATCAAACCTGAGCTGGCAGGCTTTGCCATCAAAGACCTTAACCACTGAGCCATCTCCCCAGCCCTCAGAGAGCACTTTGATTATTAATGAACTGCTTTTGATTAGCACCTACATTAGTATATGATAGCTCCACCTGGCTAGTACTCTTAAGATATTGAATGGTGATTCATTCAGAGAATGGATGGTGTGTGGGGAGGGGTATCTATAGCACTGTGAATTACCTGAGTTTTAAGCACCTGTCAGCTTCTTTAGTTTTCTAAACCTTCATGAATTTATGCCTCAGACATCCTAAACTATAGAGTGGTAGCAATCACTATAAATCCACACATTCAAAAAAGGTTCTTCGCAGGAGAGCCTGTCCTGTTATGGAAACCCATTGTATCCAGGAGGTCCTGCAACATCGAAGGATGTATGGAAATAAAACTCTTGGTGAAGAGTGAGCGAGCTTCAGTTTAGCTGCCTGTATACATCATAGCTATTTGCTTAGCAGTCTTCAGAGCACTGTGTGACAGGGAGTGCTGATAATGACAGCCAGCTTTGAGCTATGACTTGTAACTTCAACCTTGCAAAGCAAAGGCAGCTAATAATATAAAGTATTTCTGGTATGTCAAGGACCAATCAGAAAGGCTGTTCTTATCTCTGTGGCTAACACCTAGGCACCAAATGTGTCCCTTGACTACCCCTCAGAAATGGGGATTTCACTGGAATATTTCACCTACTGATCTCACAGGTTTATGGTAAAAAGAGAGTGAAAAAAAGTGTTGGGAAGCACTTTGTAGATTGAAATTAAAGATCTTAAAAAAAATGAGGGTCCTAGTAGTCAGAGTCATTGTGTTCAGGGACTGTCCACTTAGTGTTGGAACAGGGAAGTGAAGTCAGGCACGTGCTGTTGGAAGTTTCTGGTATAGTCAAACTCAAAACATATGTAATGAGCAGGATCCTTACCAAAAAAAAAAAAGGCTACATACTTGTTGCGGTCAGCTTTCTAGTTGCAGCGCAGAAAGAACCCAAACAAAAGCGGCTTGTGGAGGAATGGGTTTATTTGGCTTACAGACTCGAGGGGAGACTCCTTCCTGGCAGGGAAAATGATGGCATGAGCAGAGATGTGGACATCACCTCTGCCACAGCACTGGAAATAGCGGCAGGAAGGTGTGCCAAATACTGGCAAGAGGAAGCTGGCTTATAAACTATAAGCCCGCCCCCAACAACAAAGCTCCATCAAGGTTATAAAATCCAAATTGTCATTAGCTGAGGATCAATTACCCAGAACACATTCATTTGTTTGTGGGGGACACCTGGATCAAACCATGACAATACTCTTTAGAATAGAATTACTCTTTTCAAAGCCATTCACTGGACCTAGGAAAACAAAGTGGGTGATCCTGGAAAGATTGTTTATGAACAGGATCGTGTGACTGGTCTTATTTCTCTTGTACAGCTGCATAATTCCTTCCGAACTATAGATTATGTCTCCCACTTCAGTCAGAAGAGCACTTGAGGATGGTGAAGGATGTAGAATCGAATGCTCTCTTAAGCACACTTTTAAGCAAATCTATGAAACAGTTTATGGACACTAATAGCCTTGTAAAGGTCGATGAGATTGGATGACTGTGCTGTCACCATCTGATAATAACCAGGGTTTTAAACAAATTGAAGATATAGCAAAAAGGGTGACAGGGTTAGCAGTTCTATGAACACACTTTTTCCAGAGAATTATTATTTTCCTAAGTATTGAGCACTTACTTCCTCCAGCATTTCAGGCATGTGTGCATTTAGAATCTTCTCCCCACCTCCGACCCCCACCACCCGTTACTTCTCTGGGTACCAGGGAAAATGGCAAAGTGGAAAGCTAGATGTTCCCCAGCGGCTCCCCTGACCTCCCTGAATTACCATGTCCTGGTCCTCAGGAATCCACAGCTTCTCCTCACACTTCTTCAACTCACGATCTCAATTCTGTTGGCCAGTGGGGATGTTTGTCCATTTTTCTGACACTTCACGCCCACATATATCTTCAGTGAATGCCAAGGTATTTCTCTGGCCTGCACTTCCTGAAGAAAATGGAGGTGAATTGCATCTCCGCTAAGGTACTTTCTGTGGAAGTACACAGCATGTACATGCCAGTCTTCATGTACTGACCACCAGGATCTTTACCACTCTTCACATGACAGCACACGAAAACTTACATTGATGATCTCACCAAATACTCATGCACAAACCTTGGGGTAAATACAATTATTTTCAATTTGAAAACATATAGAAACTAAGCTTGCCAGCAGGCATTCAGGCAACACTCACAGTCCTGATCTGAACAGTCAGCAACCGTGTTCTTTCCACACTATGCTGCCTGCTCAGATATTGTAGCCTAATTTATTGAAAACTAAAAACTACTTAAAAATTATTTTAGAAATTAGCTAACCGAAGGTGACTGCTCAGTCTTTAACTCTCTTTTCCTCTACATTCTCCTCAACCCACAGAGATCTATACCAGAGACGGAAACTCCTATGGGAGACCTTGTGAGTTTCCATTCTTAGTAAATGGGACGTGGCATCATGACTGCATTCTTGATGAAGACCATGGTGGGCCATGGTGTGCTACCACATTAAACTATGAATATGATCAGAAGTGGGGCATCTGCTTAACACCAGGTATGTCTGAACTGACACGCTTTTTACTTGGAAAAAACGAGACCATTTCTATGAGGCAGAAAGGACGAGAAAGAGTGAGCAAAGGTGACTCAAAAGTGTTTGCAGCTAACACCATCCTAGATGAGGAGTGCGTGTCTGCGAGAGGAGAAGGGAGGAATGTGGAGCTTGTCTTTGCTTCGGGAAGCAGGTGGAGATGACAACCAGGACAGTGTGTCAGGGAGAACAAAGGAGGTAGTAGTAATGAGTAGTAATGATATAATGACCTGTCAGGGTCAGACCACATTCATGTAGAGCTTTCGGAGAAGCCCGGATTCCTAATCTCTATTCTCCTGTGTATTTTCCCACTCTGCCTGCTGCCTTGACCAGAATGCATCTGTGTGTCCTGGTGCCCAACTCTGGGTGGGCATTTGTTAATGCATTCATGTGCCTACTGGAGTTATTTTTTGCTGGATTTTTTTTTTGTTTGTCTGTCTGTCTGTTTTTATATTTTATTTATTTATTTTTAAGGAGAGAGGGAGAGGAAGAAAGAGAATGAAAATGAGCACACTAGGGCCTAGAGCCACTGCAAACTTCAGACACATGCGCCACATTGTGCATCTGGCTTTGCATGTGTACCAGGGAATTGAACCCAGGCCAACAGGCTTTGCAAGCAAATGCCTTTAACCCTGAATCCATCTCCTCAGCCCCTGTTTGTTTGTTTTTGAAGCAGGGTCTCACTGTAGTCCAGGCTACCCTGGAACTCACTCTGGAGACCCAGGCTAGCCTTGAGCTCATAGCAGTTTCCTAACTCGGCCTCCCAAGTGCCAGGATTAAAGGTGTGTGCCACCACCTGGGACAGAGTTATTTTTTATGGAAGAAGAAGGCTGAGCTGTCGAACTTGAGGAGTGTACCATGAAGGTGGTGGGATGGAGCAAATACACTGCCAACACATTGGAAGCTTCTGGATTTATGAGCAGAGGCTCACACTGGTACTAAAGAACATGTCTGCTAGTTCACCCAATTTTTACTTCTCCAAATGTCATGAACTCCATTGCTTCTTAGACCATAGAAAAGTGCAGCTTTGAGAAGCCGCAGTAAAGATCGGTGCTCTGAGTATAGCTCTGCCACAGATGCTAGCAGAGCTTTGTCCCCTCTGTGGAATGAAAATCCCCAAGGGCCTTTCTAGTGTGTAGGTCCATGAGTCTACAATTTGACACGTAACTGTTATGGAAAGCCCTATGGAAACCCCCAGTATAGCCTGGGACACCCTCGTTTCTCCTTCTTGGTGGGGCCACATAGAAGTTCTGAGTATATTTTTGTTTTGTTCCTTTCTTTTTTTTTTTTTGTGAGACATGTTCTCATTCTAGACGAAGCTGACCTAGAACTCACTCTAGTCAGGCTGGCCTTGAACACATGGAGATTTTCTTGCTTCAGTGTTGAGATTAAAGGCATGAAGCACCCTGCTCTCTGAGGATATTTTTGAACTAATTCTCTCAAGTCCTATATAGCTCATCCAGGGCACAGCTTGAAAACTCTTTATCTGAAATTATAGATACTAATATATTTGTAAAGAATATTCTATATTGAAAATTTATGTTTACATACCTATATGTCCACACATATATGTGCATACATAATGCAAATTACATATTATATGATATACTCGGTGATCTAGTAAAAATCAAAGAGAAACCTGGACTGTATTCTATATCTTAGCCATTTAAGCAGCACGTCTGTGCACATTTGCACGTAAAATAGTGTCCTTGCAGGCGGTAGACAACCCCTCTTTGTCATGTTCAAGTGAGCTTGTTTTCCATTGGCTTCATGTTCCACGTTTGTACACACTGAGCCTCCTATCCTCGAGGACATAGGTGAAAACATGGCTTGTCGTTGGCAGGGGATGGAAGGAAAATGGAAGATTTCCTCGGTTTGAGTCATTTGGTATACTTGGACTTGAGTTTCACTATGTAACCAACAGACCAACGTGTGGTCTAAAAAGTAACAACACATCCTGAGTATGTAAATTGAATTACCATCTTGTCAGCACTCCAAGTAATAGGAAGCATTATGCTCTTACTTTATGATCACTCATTTATCTCTTTATTGACAGCAAATGGCTGCGAAGGTAATTGGGAAAAGGAAGAGCAGATTGGAAGTTGCTACCAGTTTAATACTCAGGCTGCTCTTTCTTGGAAAGAAGCTTATGTTTCCTGTCAGAATCAAGGAGCCAACTTACTGAGCATCAGCGGGGCTGCTGAGTTAGCTTATCTTACAGGTGAGCTTAACCTGTACGTGGAGAGCAAACCGCTAAGGTTGTAAAGGTGCTTTCTTCTTTTTATATCCTTTTTATCTTCTGTGCCTACTTAGTTTTTTGTTTTTATTTTTATTGTGACTACATGGGGCTTAGGGGTGATATATAGACCTGTTTGTTTTAATCAGGTTCCCATGTCTCTAACTTGCCCAAGACCTATAGTCCACCACTCTAACACTAAAAAAGAGAACCCCACAATCCCCAGGGCAGGAAGAGCAAATTTCCCTTCTCCCTAATTTGCCTCCATCCTGAGGGGTTGTTCACTTAGTCACCTTGATGAGTGTCCCAAGGCTAGGACACTTCTGGGTTGGAGCCTTTGCTGTAACCTTTTTGATGTAATACATCTTCTCTGGCTCATTCCAGATGTGTGATTGGTAGTGAGTGGAGCTGTGGGAAGAGAAATAGAGGAAGTATACAATCAGGACTGAACAGAGGGTTCTGGGACACTCAAGAAGTGTCTACAAGGGCTGGAGAAATGGCTCAGGGGTTAAAGGTGTTTTCTTACAAAGCCTGCTGGCCCGGGTTCAGTTACTTAGTACCCATGTAAAGCCAGATGAACAAAGAAGCACATGTGACTAGAGTTTCATTATAGTCCTGGCACACCCGTAGTCTGTCTCTCTCAAATAAATAAATATTTTAAAGGGTAGGAGAGATGGCTCTGCAGTTAAAGGTACTTGCTTGCAAAGCCTAAGGTTTGATTCCCTAGTTCCCAGTAAAGCCAGATGCACAAAGTAGAGCATTCATCTGAAATTCGTTTTCATTTGCAAAAGGTCTTGGTGTGCCCATTCTCTCTCTCTCTCTCTCTCTCTCTCTCTCTCTCTCTCTCTCTCTCTCTCTCTCTCTCTCTCCCTTTCTCTACCTCTCTGCTTGCAAATAAATAAATAAAAATATAAGTAAAAAAGAAATCTCCACCTCAAAATCTATGGAATACCTGTATAAAAGAAGGGGAAAATGATGACATCAAAATAGAAGAAAGACTCCTTGGAA
>PVHP010005046.1:40368-66733 GCA_004024765.1 Zapus hudsonius
GATTCCCCAATACCCACGAAGAGCCAGATGCACAAGGTGGCATATGTGTCTGGATTTTGTTTGCAGTGGCTAGAGGCCCTGATGTACCCATTCATTCTCTCTATCTGCCCCGCTGATTTGCAGGATAGCAAGAATGATCCTCCATGGCATCCCATCTTGATGGCAAAGGTGGGTGTAGGCACCAGTGCAGGAGGGTAGAAATGGAAACAGATGGAATTATCAGGGAGTCATGGTTGAGTGAGGATGTATGATTGTATATACATGCATACTCAGTGTGTACATACTGGGGTTTACATGGAGAAAACTGTCCACACTACATAAAGGCTCCTCCAGGACCATATATCTTGGTTTACAGGATCTCTTTAGGAATGCTGGAAAATTAATTGCTTTTATTAATGAGGAAAATTTTGCATTAGATTCAATCTCCAAAGTCTTTCCACGGTATTGCTCACAGCCCTTGCTTGTGCTTATAAGATTAAAGGAAAGAATGCATCCAAGGTTTCCTCCAGCATTCTTCTCAAGGCTTCTGCCCAAATACCTAGCTTTTCTCTCCTTATAGAGCATCCTTGCTTGTACATCCTTGCGAAAAGTAAGGCAAGCCTTTGGTTTCTCATCTCCATACTCACAAACCTATCTGTACCCCCACCCCACCCCCACTTCTCCACCCAAACTCTTTTCATCTGCACAGGTTGCTTCTTCTGTTCTCTTCCGTCACCATCACCATACTGACCCTTTACTGCCTGTAAACTCATGTAAACTTCTACCCTTAAAGATACACTATTCCTGGCTCCTGCAAGCCTGTCTTCTTTCTCACCCACGCTCCTGTGCACCTGGGCAGAGGATGTTGGGGACAGAGGCTCAGTGACTGGGCCACTGAGGAGCAAGGGGGAGGTTAGGAGGAATCTGCAAAGGTCTGCTTGCTGCTCTCTGACCCTTTCCTCTTGATTGTGGCTATTTCACCTGTGCTGGGGGAAGCTCTTGACTTTTTTTTTTTTTTTTAGTTACAGAAAATTCCTGTTTTAGTCTGAGGCAAAGGTTCTGTACAGTCAAAATTGTCTTTGAAAAGCTCTCATAGTGTGAATATGGTTTTCTCCATGCAAACCCTATAGTTTGTATATAGTGTGTATATAGATACATGCAATCATACATATTCCCCTGGGAGGAATTAAAAAACCATTATTAAGTATTTTACTGCTGCAAATTTTTCAAAAAATTTATAAAGATTCCACACTGCTGACTCTTCCTGTTTGTCAGCATTCTTTGTGTTTTTTTTTCTCCTCTTTGATTTTGTTTTGAGGTAGCAATTCACTCTCATTGTAGCAGAGGCTGACCTGAAACTCCTCTGTGGCCCCAGGCTGGCCTACCTGATCCTACTGAATGCTGGGACTAAAGGTGTGTGACACCACACCAGACACAGTCTTTGTCTTTGATAGACCATGTCATCAACTGCTTTGTCTCCTCCACCAGGCCTTCACTTAATCTTTCTGATTGTTTTCCTTAGTGTGTTGATAATTTCATGCAAGACTCTCGGCTTTTTAGACAGTGGTACAAATCCTTCTAACCATCCTCACTTTCTTTCCATTCTTCTTCCGAGGCATCGGGACCCACACAAGCAGAGTTGTACCCATGTTCCTAATGAGTGACTTGTTTGCCACTGATGCCAAATAATTGAAATTATTTCTTTCCCCCTGTCTTCCTCTCTTCTCTTTGCTGATGGTATGGTTGGGAAGTAATAAATTTGGATGATGTACCTCTACCATAGCAGGTGTGTGTGTGTGCGCGCGCGCGCGCGTGTGTGTGTGTGTGTGTGTGTGTGTGTGTGTGTGTGTGAGAGAGAGAGAGAGAGAGAGAGAGAGAGAGAGAGAGAGATCATCATTATTTCCAGTATAAACTTTTTTTTTAATTTTAGGGCCATATGAAACAGTTCTGACTCAGCACCAGAGATGTGTTCTATTTGGGAGATCCATAGCTGTTTCTTTCTACTATACTGAACAAAGAGCAGGACTTTGTCTTTTTGATTTTTATATCCTTGAGATCTGGCAAGTAATATGTGCTTCATGAGTTTAAATGTCAGTCTGGAATATGATCAGATCTTTAAAATCTAAATATACGATGGAAACTGCTTTTGATGAGTTTTTGAAATCAGTACCAGAAAAATAGATAGTGAAGCAGCTACTCTGAGAATATTTTTACCTTAGAAGAAGCAAAGTTGAATGAACTTGTCAGCAGTTGGTTTTCTCCACATTATGTAGTCTTGTTCTGTCAACCTAACCTGCATAGACAGCTTTGTACTTAGATTCCAGCTTACAACCAGACTTCCTGGGGTGTTTCACTATTAATTGACCCTAGTCTGATTTAGATCATCACTTTGATAATTCTGGCACTTTAAAAACTTAAGTGATTCTTACAGGAAAAGAAGGCATTGCTACAACTTTCTGGACTGGATTAAATCAGCTGTATTCTGCTAGAGGCTGGGAATGGTCAGACCATAAGCCATTACAATTTCTCAACTGGGATCCAGGTAAGTGCCCCTCCCCCAGCCTCTCTGCAAAAGCAGGAGCTTCTGAAAACAGGAGCTATCTAATCTGGTGATTGAAAGTCTGTGAAAGCTGCAAGTAGTGAAAATTCTTACAGTTACTTCTCAAAAATTTTTTCCAAAGCCACTCTTAACCTTAACACTCTTAAAGTCAAGCCATCCCTAGAACTAAACCTTCCCTGACCTACAAACTGAATGAGGCCCTTCACATGGCCAGGGACCATTCTGGGTTCCATAGGGGACTCGACTTGCCTATGTTGTGCTTAATCTGTGGCTTACCTCTAATTGTAGAAATAACCCCTCCTTTTAAAATTCTTGTGGCCACCCCACTGCAGCACCCATCTACCAATAACACAGGCTGTATTTTATTACTCAAATGATTATCTCAATGAAAATTTTATAGTGAACTAAACAAATAACATCCTACTTAGCCATAAGCTTTTCCACTAAAGAAAGGATAAGGAACTTTGTGAAGAATAAAAATCTGACACATGCCAAACCTAAATGTTAATATTAATCTTAGTATTAAAACACCTTGCACACATACAGGAAAAATGAATTAAGTGCTATAAAATATCAGTATCATTTTCTTAACAATTTTTTATTAATAAGTAAAGTCATACTCTGTTATCTCCACAAATGGAATTTCTAAAGCTAATTTAATTGTTTTCCCCACTATGATTGGCCATGCTAGACAAGTGCTCTACAACTGTCTTTAATTCGGTCTTTTAGGCCTTAAAGATACTACAGAATCATAAGGTTTCATCATAAATATTTACTGTAGAGTAGAATATTATGAGCTATAGGCCAAAAGATGTATGCTATGAATGTTTGAAACCAGAGATTTCTTTGTCATTTCTGTGTTTAAAATTAGTTATAATGGATCAGAGTGTTTTCCCCTGGTATCCTACATTTTAGAAGAGTCATATACCAACACATTATTATCCTTTGAGGCTTATATCATTTTAATTTAGTTGAAAGCACACACACACACACACACACATATATATATATATATATATATATATATATATATATATATATATATATATATATATTATCTATACTTTGAATTCCCATAAAGGCAGAAGATTATGAACATGAATTGTTTTTTCCAACCACTACTCTAGCCTTAAGCCCTTCCTTCCTACTCTGAAATCCTACTTCCTCAGCTACTCCCAGTGTGCCTCCTGTGGTGGGTGGATCGAACTGCGCCAGGATGGATGCTGATTCTGGTCTGTGGAAGAGTATTTCCTGTGAGGCCCAACTGCCTTACGTCTGCAAGAAACCATTACACAGTCCCACGGAGTTCACAGGTACCTTCCGCACTCCCTCATTCAAATAAGTCTTGAACCCACTTTTGTGAGTCAAATAAGTCTATCTCAGTTACCCATTTCCACCTTTCCTTCACCTGACACTGCCAATACAGAAAAGTTTTTGAGTTTTATTAGTTATTATCAACTGTACGTCAGTATGTCTTTGGTTAGGGCAATGAAGACCATCACGTAAAATATATCCATAGAATAGCAGAGAGGGGTTTTAAATGGTATCTATTTAGTTATTTACTTATTTGTAAGGAGAGAAAGAGAGCAGGAATGCCAGGACTTCTTGCCACTATAAATAAACTCCAGATGCATGCACCATTTTTTGGCTTTATATAGGTACTGGAGAATCAAACCCAAGGCCATCAGGTTTTGCAAGCTAGTATCTAACTGCTTAGCCATCTCTCCAGCCCAGATATGGTTTTGTTGTTGTTGTTTGTTTAACAATATTGCTTTTAATCTGTGACTTCTTGAAAAGAAAACTTCTAAATGGTAGCAAAATGTGTATATCTTTTTTTTTTTTTTTTGGTAGAGTGGTTTTAATAGGAAATACATTTCTCCTCACTCCTTTGGAGCAGTGGTTCTGAAAGCCTGATGCCCAGACCATGTACATCCACATCACCTCTGCTTATTAGAAATACAGATGTCGACACCTTCATCAGATCCACTGAGTCTGCAGTTGGGGGGGTGGGGCCCTCCATGTGGCCCTGGAATGTCCTCTAAAGAATTAAGGAGTAAAGAAGAGTAAAAAGCAAACCAAATTTCTTATCATCCAAAAGGAAACATAGAACAATTTAAAAGTAGCTGTATAGAAAAAATAATGTATGGAAGTATTTTAAGGTAATGGGGGAAATGAGCATCTATCTTTCAAGTTAACGCAAACCAAATATAATTCATAGAATAGCACGTGTCATAGAGACGCCGGCACAAATGAAAATGAACTATAGCTGGTGATGGATTAAGTAGCAATTATTAAGTAAATCATGATATTTCCAGAAGACTGCATAATATGCACTTATTATAACTGTGCCAGTAGGAAAATACAAAGAGCTGAACAAAATGATATGCCTACTTATCATTTTAATTCTGTAAAAATATGTACTCATAGAAACAAAGACTAGAATATGGAAATTATTGTTTTAAGCAATTACATGTGATTTTCCCTCTGTTCCTTCATCAAAATTGAAACATCTAATAGTAATAGTGAATGCTATTTGGAACCTTAAAGTTAATTCAGTTATATTG
Source organism: Zapus hudsonius (assembly GCA_004024765.1). Taxonomy (NCBI): domain Eukaryota; kingdom Metazoa; phylum Chordata; class Mammalia; order Rodentia; family Dipodidae; genus Zapus; species Zapus hudsonius. The sequence continues at coordinate 45,472 of PVHP010005046.1, forward strand.
CAAATAGGAGAGTCTAATTGAACCTGAATTTTATATTTTAGTTAAAGAAAAACTGTCCACATTTTAATGACTATATTTGCTTGTAACACATGTCCCAAGAGGTCCTGGTTTAGTTAAGTCTGAGTAAACAAACTACTTTCTAGGTGTGTTAACAAGAAGAGAAGTATTCTCTCCGCATCCCCAAAGAATAGACCTTTCCTTGTTTTTTTAAAAAGGTTTTGTTTGTTTTGATTTTTAAGGTAGGCTCTCAAAGAATAGACCTTTCCTTGTTTTTTTTTTAAAGGTTTTTTTTTGTTTTGTTTTGTTTTTTTTTTTTTATTGTGCATAATGAGTTGCATTATTCAGTGGGCAAACAATGAGTTGTTATCCCCAATTCCCTAACGCCCCCCTCCCCAATCAGCTGGATATTTTCCTCCGTGGGCCATCTGGATCAGTCCCTGTGGCAGGGGACCCTGGATAGTTTAGTACTTAGTCCGGTCCTCATGGCCCAGGTGTGTTGATACTGGAGGGTACCAAACCTGTGGATAGTCTCCCCCACCACGGCTCTTACAATCTTTCCGCCCCCTCTTCCGCATAGTTCCCTGAGTCGTGGTGGACGAGTGTTAAGGCTGGTTTAAGATCGTGATATTAGGGGGTCTTTGTGTCGAGGATCGTTGGTATCTGTCTCTCTGGCTTATCCAGTGTAGATTGAATGTCTGTGGCTGTGGGTCCCTCGTTCCTCCCGTCCTGCTCTAAGGTAGGCTCTCACTGTAGCCCAGGCTGACCTGAAATTCACTGTGCAGTCTCAAGGTGGCCTCAGATATAAATTCTCCTACCTCTGCCTCCGGAGTACTCAGATTAAAGGCATGTGCTAGACATTCCCTATTGAGTTTTATCATAGTCAAAACTAAGACTCATTAGTCCATGAAATTGATAGATCTAACAGAGAGGATGTAAACAATATAAAGATGTCCTTTCCCCTCCATTGCTGCCATCTCTAGAGTGTGAACATGAATTCTACATTCTAGTCCTTAATTCTCTGTCCTTTGTTCAGTAGGCATTAATGTACATCCCCTTATTAAGCTGATCACAAAAGGAAAAAACAGTTTGACATTCTATTCTTCTCAATAGTAGAGGCTGGAGTGGAACCTATCACATCCCAGACCCAGGAAAAAATTTGTCAGCATGTGGTTTGCCCCACACCCATCTTGGTCCACTAGAACCAAGGGCAGTTCCTTCCTCGATTGTGTCTGTACCCCTTAAATATTTTTGTCCAGCCATGTAGCATGCATGTATCATGTTATGACCATGTCATTCTCTGGGTCTCTTCAGGAATGCCTCTGATGCCATGTTTACCCTAGGCACAGCATAAATTCATGCCGCTCTAATATCTGACATCACACATTGCCCAGTTTTCCAGAAGAAATCAAGGAAGAAAAATTTGCAGTGTTGTTGATTCAAAATAGTTATATCTTCACTGGAATATAAATTGCTGCTTTTCTCCAGATGTTTGGACTTACTGGGATACCCGCTGTGATGCAGGCTGGCTGTCAAATAATGGATTTTGCTATTTGCTGGCAAATGAAAGCAGTTCCTGGGATGAGGCACATTCAAAATGCGAAGCCTTCAGCGGTGACCTTATCAGCATTCATTCTTTAGCGGACGTGGAGGTGGTTGTCACGAAACTCCATGGTGGGGGTAGGTTTTTTAAATACCCTCTTTTAGAGGTTTAAGACATTTTGAATATCCCCTCTTCAGACTCTTCGTGGGAATAGAAAGCATGCAGTCCGTTCCTGCAGATAGCACTGCTCCTAGGGTTTTCATTCTACAGCCTGCACTGTTCAGTACTGTAGCCGCTGGCTGCGTGTGGCTCTTGAGCATTTGAAATGCAACTAGGGAAACTGAGGCATGAAATTATTACTTTTAATTGTAATTTCATTACCTTTGAGTTTAAATAACCACTTTATGCTTAGTGGTCACTAATATGACAGTAATCTGCCTCTTCCCCTAATTATGCTAAATTCTATGTAAATTTCTCCAAAAACTTACATGAAGATTACTTCACTTTTGTAATTATTTGTAAGTTAAAGTGATAAACAAAAACACACTAGACTTGCTGTGCTATGCCCTCTTCCTAGGATTCTTTAATGTAAAAACCAATAGTGGGCACCTGCTCCATGCCGGCAGAGGTGTTCCGGGACAGCAGTGGGCATATTTCTGTTAAAAGATTTGTGGTTGTATTTATAGTTTCATTCATACCCATAAAGCAAAACTTATCTACAGCAAATAGGAGCATGCAATGCACAGACCCTGGGACAACGGTTCTTCCCAGTTACTCTGCCTCCCTGAGTGTCATTAAAGGCTTCATTACCCAACCTGCCTGCTTCATCAACAACTTTAGTAGGCTGACCTGAGAATACCATAAAAGCTCTTAACACCTCTTACCAGCTTGTAAAAATCAGTAATATACATACTGAAGAATGTAATGAAGCAAAACCAAACAAATAAAACACTTTTCTTTTAGATGTCAAAGAAGAAATATGGACAGGCCTTAGGAACATAAATACTCCAACTTTGTTTCAGTGGTCAGATGGTACGGAAGTTACGCTAACTTACTGGAATGAGAATGAGCCCCATGTTCCCTACAATAAGACTCCCAACTGTGTTTCCTATTTAGGAAAGGTAGGACACCTCCTGTGGTGTATTTATAGTCTTTTTGTTATACTTAATAATAATATTAAGATTATGCTAGTTAAGGTATGTGTGCAAGCTGAGAAAGAAAGGGTAACGGACCTATAGACTGTCTTTCTAATAACTACTAAGGAAAGGCAAAAAGGGGAAATGAAAGCAATTGCAAAGTAAGCAATCTACCTTCTGTCTGAGTGCATTTGCTGGGATCTAAGTCAGATAAGAGACTTAGAACTACTTCTTGTGCAAGACTCTTTCTAATGACCTGCTGTGACCCACCCTCCTGGTCTCCATCTTTCTGCTATCAGAGTGATATTTGTCAGGTAGCCAGTTTAATCTGAAAAGTCCAGCTTTTTATGTTCAGATTAACTTTTGAACTAATCATACTTTCTACAAAATGCTTTTCAGTATTTTAATTTTACATTAAAAACTTTAAATATCCTGATTTAACTTTAAATATTTGTCAGATAATTGTGTCTGTGAGCATATATTTTTATCTCTTCTTCAAAAGCTAGGTCAGTGGAAAGTCCAGTCATGTGAAGAGAAACTCAGATATGTATGTAAGAAAAAGGGAGAAAAACTGAATGATACAAGGTCTGATAAGATGTGTCCTTCAGATGAGGTATGTAAAATCCTTTTGTGAGATTCCCCAAACCTCAGACCTCCTTCAATAGAGATAGTAGTTGAATCTTAAACAACTCAGGCATAGGACATAAAAGAAATTACTTCTTTTTTTCTTTTTTTAATAAATATATATTTTTAAAAATTAATTACTTCTATTCCTTTACATTAGAGCAAATGAGAAGGCAGAGAGGCATGGGTATTGGTGTTCTTATAGAAGGAAAAAGACTTGCCAATTCATGAATTTCTATAAATGCATAAATGATTACTATCCTCAGTGCTGATAGGTTTACTTCCTCCAATAACATTAACTCTTATTCAAAATTCAACCAATAACTGTAACATGTTTGTGGTGAGATTGGTACAAAGAAAAGTAGACCACACTTCTGTCTGACACAGGCCCAGAGTTGTGTAGAGGTTATCCATGAAATTACATCCTGCCCTCATCACATACATGAATTTTCTCAGCATGACCTCACTTTCCACAAGTTCTGAGATGTTATTGACACAAAATTTGGGGTCCAGGGAGGAATTAAATTCCATAAAGATGCAGATCTCAGGCCCATGGACCCCAACTTTTGGGTCCTTGTCAAAGTTAGCAAAGAATTGAAAATATGGACTCAGAGCAGGGTAAATTATGAATTTGTAAGATTTATTTTGGGGAGAGTTAGGATCCAGAGGGAAGGCCAGCAGGAAGCCCCAAACCAAAAAGAGGTCTCCCCCTTTCCAGCCAAGCTAAGAATGGGGAGGGGAGATGGAGAAAATATCCCTTACATTGAGGAGTCTGGGAACACACATACACACGTGGAAAGCAAAGCATGAGATCTCAAGCCAAAAGATCTCCTCACATAGGAGGTCAGAGAGCACTAAGAAAGGAAAAGACTCCGAGATTAAAGATAATAATGATAATACATGTAGCAAAGCCTGGAAGTGGCCAAAAACAAAGCAGGAAAGTGCTCACACACACAAAAAGAAATCCTCCCTCTCCCCAGCCAGGGGGAGAGCTTGCCATTTCTGATGAGACTGGATCAGACACAGGTTCTAGTCCTGCCAGGGCAGGCAAGGTGTTATCCATGATCTCCTTGGGTCTCTGTCCCTGGCTGACTAACCTATAAAAAGCTATCTTGCTTCTGTCTTCCATTATCAGCATAGCAGAACCGTGCTTTTCAGAAGAGATATTATCAAGTTTGAAAACTGTGACAATAGTTAGTTCTCTTCTGACTTAGGGCTGGAAGATACATGGAGAAGCCTGTTACAAGATTTACAAGGAGGAGGTGCCTTTCGGGACAAAATGCAACCTGACCATCACTAGCAGGTGTGACCATTGTAAACACTTACTTAACTGAGTCCTTCGAAATAGTTTCTCTAAGAATAATTGAACGGTTGTGAGACATTTGCCAATTTGGTTCATGTTTTGTAGATTTGAGCAAGAATTCCTGAATGATATGATGAAAAAGTATGATAAGTCTCTTCTGAAATACTTCTGGACTGGCCTGAGAGATGTAGATTCCCGGGGAGAGTACAGCTGGGCAGCTGCTGGTGGAATCAAGCAGGCTGTGACCTATTCCAACTGGAATTTTCTTGAACCAGGTGAGTGTGTGCACCTGTACGATTGTGGAGCTGACTGGAAGGAGCTGGTGTAGCTCTCAAATACTCCAGGCTCCACCAGAGTCCTGCAGGTGGGCTCACCCCCCTCTGCCTGGCATGTGTCTGCCAGGCTTTCCCAGCAGCTGAAGGGGTGGGAGGGAGGGAGAGCAGCAGCTGAGCTCTGTTCCATGCTCACCTGTATCCATGCTCCAGGTGCCTGACAATTACTCTGGACAAGAATGACAGTTTAGGATCTCTCAAAACAGTCTTGTTTGTCTGAAGCTGGAAGATGGATTGGAGACTGGTGGCTGTGGGAGAGCTTTCCCTGTGCTTGGGGTTAAGAACTGTTCTAAATGTTCATTCATGAAAGATGGTTACACTGTCGCCCACTGGCTGGTGATAACGGGATGGGGCCAAACTAGGAACAGAGAAGAGGAGAAATACAAAGGCACAGGTTCAATGTGTGTGTGTGTGTGTGTGTGTGTGTGTGTGTGTGTGTGTGTGTGTGTGTGTGTCATAAGAACCATGTTCAAGTTCACAGTTCAAGTTGCAAGTATGAATATATTAGGGAGCTCTGCACGGAGTCCTGTTGAAAAGAGAACCATAGGGTTGAGGAGCTTTCCTTCCTAAAACCTACCCCCAAAGAAGAAGAAAGAGAAGGGAATCCAGGTACCTGTTATCCTAGTTTATTTTAGGATATGACTTATTTTAGTTTTAAGAGATTTGAAAAGGGGTAGCATGGAGGGATGCCAATGAGAGAATGCTAGTTACAATGTAAGAAAAATCCACTTTTATAGTCTAAGAAATATTGTTCAATGTTTGAAATATAGCAAAACAGGAAGTGGTAAAGCAGGAAGATTGCTCAGTGGACAAACTCTTGCTACACAAGCCTGAGTACCTGAGTTCCCCATGTAAAAGCCGGAAACTGTGGCAGACATCTGCAGTCCCAGTGTGCCAACAGGGAGATGGGAGGTGAACACTGGAGAATTCCCAGGAAGCTTGCAGGCCAGCTAGGCTCCCAAATGGAGTGGTGACCAAGAGTCCAAGCCTCAGACAAGGAAGAAGGAGAGAACTAACATCTGAAAATTGTTCTCTGACCTCCTCATGCATGCTGTGGCACACACACACTCACACACAGGAGCACACACACACACACACACACACACACACACACACACACGTGCACTCACCAAAAAATTATGGTAAAATAAATACAGCAGTTTTTTTATATCTAATTTCCAAGCCAATGCTTTTTAGAATTTGCTTTGAATAAGAAAAGTTTTAACATTCTACTTTTCTCCCTTACAATTACTCATTATATATGTATATACTTCTATAGTGTGATCATGAAGGTCTTCTTATATAATGTGGGAATTGGAACATGTGGGATTACAACTAAAAACATAATATCTGAAACAGAGGATGCTCACATGGTCACAAACATCAGTGTGAATGGTACTAATAATAATCAAGTCATCTGTTTACTTATGGAAGAAGATGGAGGCATAGATGCTAATTCTGGTTAAAGCTCACTTATACTAAAAATATCTAAGCAATAAGACAAAGATTTGTTAAAACTAAGCTTTGTGGCACATGCTTGTAATCCCAGGCTAAGGCAGGTTGATGACAAATGTGAGGCCAGCCTAGGTTAGATAGCAAAACCTTGTCACTCATACACAAAAAAAAAACAAACCAAGGGCTGAAGAGATGGCTTAGCGGTTAAGGTGATTGCCTGCAATGCAGAAGGACCTGAGTTGGATTCCCCATTGCCCATGTAAAGCCAGATACACAAGAGGGCGCATGTAGTTCATTTGCAGTGGCTGGAGGCCCTGGCGTGCCCATATATTCTCTCTCTTTCTCTCTTTCTCTCTCTCAAATAAATAAATAAAATATTTTTTTAAAAAAAACAAACCAAGGTTGGGCATGTAACTCAATGGTAGTTACCTTTATATGCACGAGGCACTGGATTCAAGCCACAGTACAAAAAAAATTTTTTTAAACAATTTTTTAGTAGACAGCACAGATAGACACCTTAGAATAAGCATTACATTCTTAGTGGGTGAGTTGGGGAGGTCCTCAGCAAGCTCTGACACAGTGTATCCTCAATCAAGGCATGTCCAACCTGTGGCCTGAACCATACATCCCCTGGATAGCCATGAGTGAGGCCCCCAACACATCTGTGGTTCACATCATGTCTTGATGTCACAAGGTTGGACACCCCTGCCTGAGTATAGTCAGAGGGAGCTCTGTTTAGTTCTGCTTGCCATTCCACTCCACGCTCCAAGTAAAGGGTGAGTAAGCAGTCAGACAGGAAAGAAACAGCACACACATCCAGCATGGCACGGTGCCATTTTCCTTGGTCCCTTGGTCTTCTTGCTACCCATATATACATGACTCCATACAGCTTCTCCGTTTGGCAGGATAGAGGTTGTCCTTATTGCTTCCCGTGCGTGTAACCATGCACTCTGCATTTGAGGCAGTGTGACAGGATGTAGACAGAAGCACCTGATGGTCTCTGCCACATCAAGCTGAGTTCTAATTCCAGCTGTCCTTCTCACCAGCCTGAGCATGAGCTAGCCATTAGGCCCTTGTTTCAAAATAAATCTGACACTACCAACTAGCTTTTAATGTGAAATTAAAACTGTCCTAAAATAAATAGTAAGCAAACGTGCATTTCTACATACCTCTTTCTACCTTTATTTTCCCAGGCCTTCCTTTGGATCTGATCCTGGACAGGCTTTGTTTTGAAGTTTACTAAATTGCTTAAAAAATGCTCAAAACTGTTAAGCTACCTTGAACAGCTATCCTGAGCAGCATGGTGGTGGTTTGGGGGCACTGCCCTGGAACAGACTGCTTGAATTCAAATCAGTGTCAACTGTTTACTAACAGTGTGACCTTGAACAAGTCATTTAGTCTTCTTTGTACCTCAGTTGACAATAAAATTCATGTTACAGATTTTTGTAAGGATCAATTAACATAATCCCTTTGGGGCTTTACTTTCTCCTGCCTTCTCCTGTCTCCTCTCTCCTCTTAATCTAATAAAATCTCTCTAAACTATGAAAAAAAAATACCTTTAGAATAGTAGCAATAGCAATACCCATATCATCATTCTAAACAAAGTATTTCCTTCCTTGCTTCTCCTGTCTTTCCTATTCCATTTCCATCCCCATCTTGACCTTCATACAGAGTAGAAACAAACACCAAGAAATGTTTAAACTTTGAAAGTTTTCACTTTAAATTGTTAATTAAACTTTCCAATTTAACCCCAGCATCTCCAGGTGGGTGCGTGGCTATGTCTACTGGGAAGTCTCTTGGCAGGTGGGAAGTGAAGGACTGCAGGAGCTTCCGAGCACTTTCAATTTGCAAGAGAATAAGCATCCCCCAGGAGCCAGAGCAAGCAGCCCCCAAGCCTGATGACCCCTGTCCTGAAGGCTGGCATACCTTCCCCACCAGTCTCTCTTGTTATAAGGTAAAGTAGCACTCTGACTCAGCCCTCCTATGCTACTTCATGTCATTGTGTTCCTCCTTACAGACTTGTGGCCCAACAGAGGCCCTTAGGAGCAAAGCATCGTGGAACTCTGGTATCAGGCTACACAGCCCATACCCTCCCCATGTCCTGCCCAAAAGAGCAGGGCCATAGTGAATGGGCTCTCTCCCAGGAATCTTTGATGCCACATTGACCCCATTCTTAGGATTTTCATAACTCTCTAGTTCTTTCTGTCGTATTAAAAAAAGAGTCACTTCTTAGGTAAAAAATAAGAATTTTGGTTATATGTATTCTCAGCTAGGCTATAAACAAGCTATTCCATACCATTCCAAAATTTAGTGGTGATTACATTTAGCTTCACTTTCTTTTTTGGGGGGAGAATATTTATTAAAGTAACAAATCCAGGGGAAGTTGAATAATGAAGAAAAAGGCTGGCCCCCTTTCACAGATCCAAGCAGAGAGAGAAACACATTACCTCCAGCCAGCACACTCCAACTTCAACTAGCAAACAGCAGGAACTTCAGATCTGAGTTCAGACTGATCTTTGCATATGTATAGCTGGAATTTCACATCCACCTCAGAAATACCCTAGAAGGCCATAGCCTCACTTTCCTATTTGACTGATCAGCTATGCTAGCTCCAGGTGATGATGGCCTGAGGCTTACTGCCCTCACTCTAGGGCTCAGGCTGAATGAAGAACAGTAGCTATCAGGAGCTTGCCTGACAAGGTAGCCCAGCCACATAGTCACATTTCAGGTCTCTGCTCACTTTGCCTCCGCCCCCATAACATCCTGTCACTCACAGCATATTGCACACCAAGGCACAGAGAAGTATGCTCCACTCGGGAGCCATGGCTAGAATGTGTGATCATATTACAGGAAGCTGAAATATGATCACTGTGGTTCCATCTTCTCTTCTTGCTCTTCTCTTTCTTCTTTGACGGAGCTGTGGTTCCTTTGGCCTATGGTTAGTCTTCACAAATTGAAGAAACATTTCCAAGTGCCACAGTTTGACTTGACACCTTCTATCAATATTCACACACCAGACTGACCGCTCTGTTACTGCTTCCTTTGAAAATAGTCCTGATCTTCTGCAAGCCGCAGTGTCTGATGCTCAGAATTCTATTGTTGGCATATGTACTCACAGAGCATACATGTGTATCCTTGTCTCTACCAAGGTCTAAGGTATGCATGGGATCGTGGTATCTTGTTGGAGCACTTCTCCAGCCTGGCTGAGGAAGCCCTGCACCTGGCAACAGTGAGCACCATTGCAGGCCTTTTGCTGATGCATTAGCAGGTCCTGTCAGTGGAGGTGCATTTAGTATGCTTTTATCACACACATAAGAATTGGTTTTCAAGGGTCCGTTCATTTGACTATAATTGCCATACTCTATGATTATTCCTGAAAAGCAATCAATGTTGTATTTTGTTAAGGTTTTCCACATAGAAAGAATTGTGAGAAAGAGGAACTGGGAAGAAGCTGAAAGATTCTGCCAAGCACTTGGAGCACACCTACCTAGCTTCAGTCAGCTAAATGACATAAAGGAATTTCTACACTTGTTACAGGACCAGTTCAGGTAATCATTTTAGAATGAGAGCATATTTGCTGAATTTGATGTCTTCTGGCTATGCAGGTTGACATGTATCACCAAAAAGGCCAGTGAGTGCTTAGCAGTCATGCAAACTCAAGCACCCTGACGTGCAAGATCCCATGGGAGCGAGAGGTGAGAGAAGCATGGCCCTCACCCTTTGCTCATTGGGGTCAGGGAAAGCATGGCAAAAATCTAGATCAGAAATAAGGAAGGACCTTGGGGACTTAGAGGAGGAAAAGGGTGTTTCTGGTATAATCAAGGAAAATGTCATGAAAAGGCTGATTCTTATAAGGTAGACAATATTTTGAAAAGTATGATAAGAAGCCAGGTAAGACAGAAAGTAAGTAAAAGTATGAGAATAAAATGTACAGATAAGCTGAGGAGCATTGAGTCATACAACTTGGCTAAAAAGTAGGATTAGCTATGAAAATGGAATAATCTTGCTTGTCAGGGTAGAAGTTTGTCTTAAGACAATAAGCAAAAATGGGGAAATCAGTTAACTATTCCCCAATTAATTTCATTTGTAAAGAGGTTACTTGATTAAATCACCTATATCTTGTACATACACACATGTAAGATTGGGGGGGTGTATTTTAGCTACTCCCCATATCTTGGATAATTTAGGTTTTGCTAATGAGAGATCATGCTGATTGACAAGCTTCTTATTTTACTGGTAAACCTATTCATGACCCTCAATAGAGACTAATGACCACAGTCTTTGGTGTGCCTTTGGATCCCAGAAGTCCTTGTAGGGGCTGCCTCTGGGGCATGACCTTTTACAATGCAATCCTCTCTGAAGTGGGGACTTGGAGCAAGGTACCCTAAATAAAATCTCAAGCTACACACACACTATCACACTGTCTAGGTAAAGCATTTTAGTAGAATCCTAACCGAACAAGCTTTCAGTTCCAAGCAAGAGGTTATTAACTCTAATAAGAGAAGAAGACACGGTTAAGTATTCAACAATAAATTTGTAGATGCTTGTGGGAATCAATGAAAAGCATTATAATAGCCTGTACGACAGAAGTAAGCATTCAGGGATCTGTGTACAGAATGGATTGCCCTAGGAAACAAAACCTATATAAAAGGTAATTACTCTTCTCAAATTATTTCCTTATCACTTGTTGAGCACCCCCATTAAAAAAAATTGAGACACCTTCTTAGGAAAAATTTGGGAAATATAAAAAATGCCAGTGGGAAAAAAATGAAAATAATCTCAAATCCTGATTATAATTAACATTTAGTGGAAATCTTTTCCATTTTCTTCCATTCTTTTACATATTTTTCATAAAATTTATTGTCTGCCGAATACACTATGTTCAATATTTCCTAACCACAGAAGTCATGCATATTGCATTGCATTTTGAAAACAGAAAAGCTTAGAAAAAAACACTTTCCCATAATCCCCTCACCCATAGATGCCATATTTTATTTGGACTTTCATTCCAGCAACCAGCATGAGGCCATATTAAACAGACTGTGTGTCTGCTTAATAAGTGCTCCATTAATAAAGCAATTGTTGGCCTGTGCTGCACTTAGAAAAGGAACATATTTTAAAACCAAAATTACAACCGTGGTTTAAAGGAAAGGAAGGAAGCAGACTCATTTGTTTAGAAAACGATTTCAAAGTTTACTCCTTGAATGCTTTAGCTTTTATTACAGGAATTGACCTTCTCAGCAAGAAGTCCATGGCCCACCCAGAATTCTGTATTCTGTGCTAAGGAGTTAAGTCAGATGAAGGTTCTATGTGTCCCAGTCGAAGCTCACATATCAATGAAAAGGGATTCTTGGTGCACCAACTCATTAAGGCTCTAAAACCTGTGCAAGTCTTAATGGCAGCCCAATAGGGGAAACTGCTGGAGAGTGAAAATGGTCCCAGGGTTAGAGAAGAAAGCCTGTCTCCGCATACACTCCCTCCTGTGAAGTACATGAATGCATTTAGAGATAAATCTAGGCTTTGCAGACTAAGAGCCTTCATCAAATTGTATTTATTGGGGGTTATGACTGAGATACTGTTTTCCTTAACAACTGGTTGCAATAGGAACTTGGATTGATAACAGGGATTTTAACATACTTCCACTTACTAGCTCTTTATGAAATATCTCTTTAACTTAATAGCAGTAAAACTATATACTCAGTGTGTGAAGTAGAAAATGTTAGAAAAAAAGGAAGATTTCAATGTGACTTGATTCCCCATTTGTAATCAGGTACATATCTTCCCTCCTGATTTCAGAAATCTACATTAGAGGTTTGCAGTGAATAACACAATTTCCAATTTACTCTTCTTCCCTTTATCTGGGTGTAGCTAAAGAAAGTGAAATTTGGAACAAGTTATAATTCAGGATGTATTTTCTATCTCTGACTACATGCAGGTACCAACTCTTTTCTGTATTTTGGATACTAACGGAATCCTTGAAGTAAAGCTGAAAATACAGTTTTTATTTTTGAGGTTCAGTCTCAGAAAGCAGTGGAGATTAGAAATACTTAATACAATTGGGCAACCCTTTTTTTTTAAGGAACTGCCCTCTGAATGAACAAGAGATACTTATAAGATTAGTACAATCACTGGGGTAACTAATTGTATATCTCTAGCATGTTTCTTTGTTACCTGGAAATTACTTGAATCCTTGCTTACTTTAAGCTTAATGGGCAGTAGAAATTAAATTCTTTCTTAATTTTTTTTATTTCTTAAGTTTTGTTTAATAAAAAAAAATAACTAAGAAATTTGACAGTCATACAGACAAGCACTTTTTGTTTTCAGTGCTGAAGATAGACCCCAGGGCTTCATACATGCTAGGTACAGGCTCCCCCACTGAGCTACACCCCAGTGTTTGCTCCTAGGCCAGCACTAAAAATGTAGTTGCCACTGACTTGATCTGAAAACATTGTCTAATCTGAAGCACTGCACTAAACGTTTGGAATCATCCCTTCCACTCCCCCCCCCCTTCAAAGTCCAAAGCAGAATAGTGTTTGCATTTCATCCTTAAACAATTTATAATTTAATTTTAAATGTGTGATCCTTTTTCTACAGATGTTCTACATTAAGGGTTCACTTTCATTTCTTGTATAGCTCGAAGCTGTGATTTTCATTTGTGCTGAGTCTCCCAAGTAAACTTACGTGTCACTTTGAACATGTGAATGCTAAATATTTTTAACAAGTGCTATCCTCAAATGCTAATAATATTTAAAATACTACCTTTTTTTTTTGCACAGTGACCAGCGTTGGTTGTGGATAGGTTTAAATAAAAGAAGCCCAGATTTACAAGGGTCTTGGCAGTGGAGCGATCAAACACCAGTAAGTTAAAGCTCTTGTTGGGGGAAAGATGGGAGGAGTTTTTGTTTCATTAACAAGTAAGTTGATTGTCAATGAAACATCCACACCTAAAAATCTTCACAGACCCACGAAAGACCCTGAAATAGCCAGAGAAGTCTTCAACAAAAAGAATCAAGCTGTGGGTGTCATTCTCCTAGACTACGTGATTCTACGTAGAAAGCTGTAGTAATCAGAATATCATGGTAGTACCAATAGAAAAGAAGAGAAAGATAGGAAGTACATCCACACATCTACAGCCAAATGGTTTGTGACAAAAGAGCCAAGAATACACAGTGAAGAAAGGACAGTCCCTTCAGTAAATGGTGCTAGGGAAAACTGGATACCCACATGCAGAAGAGTGAAAATAGATTCTTTTTTAACATGTATGTATCTGCGTGTCTGTGCACATATGTGCATGTGTGTGTGTGTGAACATGCACCAGGATTTCTTGCAACCACAAAGGAACACATGAGTGCAGAATTGAGCCTGGCCCAGCAGACTTTGCAAGCTAGTGCCTTTTATTGCTGAGCCATCTCCCCAGCCCCTCGAATTAGATCATCTCACATTATATACAATAATGAACTCAAAATAGATCGAAGACATAACTGTAAGACCTAAAATTATGAAGCTAAAGAAGAAAAGTGGGGGGAGGGGAAACAATCTCCATGACCTGGTCTGGGCAGTGAGTTCTATGACCGCAAAAACACAGACTACAAAAGCAAAAATAGATAGGATTACATTAGTCTAAGAAGTTTCTGCACATTAATTAAAACAACTAAATCAAGGGGCTGAGGAGTTTGCTCAGTGGGAAAAGGTGCCTGCTTACAAAGCCTGCCTGCCTGTATTTGATTCCTCAGGACCCATGTCAAGCCAGATGCAAAACACGGTGCAAGCATCTGGCATTCCTTTGAACTGGCAAGAGACTGTGGTGCACATACACATATGCATGCATGTGTGTGAGAAAATAAATAAAAACACTAAAAAGAAAAAAGGGGGCTGGAGAGAACGGTCAGCAGATAAGGCGCTTGCCTGCAAAGCCTCACGACCCAGGCTTGAGCCTCCAGTACCCACATAAAGCCAGATGCACAAAGTGGCCCATTCATCTGGAGTTCATTTGGAGTGGCTGGGGGCCCAGGCACACCCATTCTCTCTGTCTGTTTCCTCTCTATATCTCTGCTTGCAAATAAATAGATTTTTTTAAAAAGAAAACAAAGAGGCAGCTTACAGAGAATATATTTGCAAACTATACATCAAATAAGAGGTTAATATAAAAAAATAGCTAAGCAACTCAAACAAATTAGAAGCAAGAGGACAAATAAATCTATGTTTTAAAAATGGGCAAAGGACCTGAATTAGACATTTCACAAGAGAAGACATTCAAATGGCCAACAGGTGTGTGAAAAACTCTCAGCATCACTAACCACCATGGAGATGTCAGTCAATACTCCAGAGAGACACCACCTCACACCTGTTGGAAAGGTGTTATCAAAGAGACAGCAGGCAGTGAAGATGTGGAGAATCTGTTTTGGTAATGTGTATCAGGAACTCTAGCACAGAAAACAGATGGAGGCTCCTCACAATGCTGAACGTAAAGCTACCATCTGATCCAGCAATCCAGTCTTCAGTACATAGCCAAAGGAAATAACATCCATATGTGTTTTGTCTTGTATGTAAAACGTCTGCCACAGGCTCATGTGTTTGGACACTTTTCTGTATCTAAATACAAAAAAGAGTTGGTACCCAGCAGGCGACACTGTTTTAGGAGGCCATGGAACCTTTTGGCCTACCTGGAAGAAGTTGATTTGGGGGTCAGGGAGCTTAAGGCTTATAGCCCATTGCTGTTTTCCATCTTGTCTCTGCTTCCTGACTGCTGGCCACTGTAGTCAGATGTGTCATAGCTGCTACAGCCCAAAGCTACTCCCTGTACCGTGTATCTTTTCAAACTGTGATCCAGAAAAAAATTCCTTGCTCCCTTAACTTGCTTTTTATCAGGTATTTGGTCACAATGACCAGCAGTCAATACAGTGTATTGAAGAGAAATCTACATTCCCATGTTTAGTGCAAGATTACTGACAGTAACCAAGAGATGGAATCAACATCAGTGTCCATTGATGGATGAAAGAATTGTTATAAATGGGATACTATTCAGCCACGTAGAGGGTGGACTCCTGCCATTAGCAACAGCATGACAGATAGAGCTGATGTGAAAGTGTTAAGTGAAATAAGGCAGGTACAGAAGGACAAATGCTGTATAACCTGACACATGTGGACTCTAAAAAAAGATAGTCCTGGGGCTGGGAAGATGGCTAGGCAGTTAAAGGCGATTACTTGCAAAGCCTGCTGGATTCAATTCCCAAGACACCCATGTAAGCCAGATGCAAAAAGCATCTGGTATTCATTTGCAGTGGTAAAAGTCCCCAACACACACACACACACACACACACACACACACACACACACACACACACATTTTTTAAGTGAATCTGATAGATTGAAAAAATAGGTGGTTATCAGGAATTGAGCAGATTGAAGTTGGGGAAATGCTTGTCCAAAGACACACATTTTTAGTTAGGTAAGAGGCATAAGTTCAAAACATCTGACTGTGCACTGTGGGACTAGAGCTAATAACATTGCATGTTTGAAAACTGCTGAGTGTGGATGTTTAGTTTCCTCACCACAAAATGACAAGTATATGAGATGGTGCAGGCACCAGCTAACTAGCTTTAGCTCTACAGTGCTTACACTTCAAAGCATTATGCTTCATATAATATATCCAATTTTACCTGTCAGCTTAAAAAATGGAAAAATACACCCGTAGTTCTCACAACCATTAGAATTGTTTATATGCATCTTGATTAAATAAAAGCAGCCACATATATGACGTGGGGAAAAAAAACAAGGTACTGATTTTTTTAAAAGTATGTGTAGGGGCTAGAAAGATGGCTCAGTTAAAGGCACCTGTTTGCAAAGCCTGATGGCCCAGGTTCATTCCCCAGTACCCACATAAAGCCAGATGCACAAGGTGACAAATGCATCTGGAGTTCATTTTCAGGGGGAGGAGGCCCTGGTGCACCCACACTATTTTCTTTTTTACCTATCTCTTTCTGTCTCTCTCTCCAATAAATAAATATAGTTTCTCTATATAGAGCCAAAAATTTTTAACAAGACATATATATATATATATATATAGAGAGAGAGAGAGAGAGAGAGAGAGAGCACCAATCTTACACAATATAAGTGATTTCTTTTCCAAAACTTTTCTTTGCACTGCTTTTTCTTATTATCTTTAAAATGAAAGATTTTTATTTTATCATGTGAAAGCATTGGTTATGTAAAGCAGAAAGTATCTATATTGGAGAATTTGTTTTTTTAGGGGAACCTAAAAAAAAGCCTTAAATGTTGCTTCAAATGTTACATTATCCTAAGAGAGGTTTCCTATGGTTTAAACTTTTCAAATCTTCTGTTTGTGCCACATGACCTTTGTGTGAGTTCATCTTGTATTCTTTTTAAATGTGAGGGTCCTGACTTTTGCTTTCAAATTGGTGAATATCTGAAATTAATTCATCAAGTAGCCAGCATTACAACACATGCAAAGACTAAGTCTTTTGCAAGTTGTTTATTCCGACTAGCACCATCAACCTCCGCTTCTGAAACTGTGGCTTCCTTTGTTTGAAAACTTAGGACATTATGACATTTTCTAAAGTCCTCTCATGATTCAGCTCCCGACTTTTTTTTTTTTTTTGTGGTGCTGAGGAACGAGCCCAGGGCCTTGTGCTTGCTAGGCAAGCGCTCATCCATTGAGCTAAATCCCCAACCCCCAGCTCCCGACTTTTAAGAAAGAGAGAAGTGAGAAAGTTTTCTTTCTGTGGCAGATGAACATGCTTGAGCTCTTAGAGTTGCTTAAATGACGTGTCAGTTGCAAACATGTGTACCTCAGTCTTAAGTTCTCAAGGCTCTCTTGTCTTTTCAGGTGTCTACTTTTCTCATGGAAAATGAGTTTCAGCAGGATTATGATGTCAGGGACTGTGCTGCTGTAAAGGTCAGTAGAACACAGGGTAACCACATGCCAGGGATGAGGGCAGATGCATTTGTCATGTGTGGAGCCCTGGGTTCAGTCCCCAGTATCTATCTCAACCTCTCTTTCTCTATTCATCCATCCATCCATCCATCTATCCATCTATCTATCTGTCTGTCTTTCTCCATCATCTACAGTCAGGCAACACATCAATTTTGTTCGTGGAGTGTAATGTTGGGTGCAATCGGAAATTGATATATTCTCAAACAGCTTAACTCACACTTCATTTAAGAAAATAAATTGGGTTGGATATAAATGGCTCAGTGTGGTTAAAGGCACTTGCTTATAAAACCTGACAGCCTGGGTGCAATTCCCTAGTACCCACATAAAGCTAGATGCACAAAGTGGTGCATGCATTTGGAGTTCTTTTGCAAGGGCAGGAGGCCCTGGTACACCCATTCGTTCTCTCTCTCTCTCTCTCTCTCTCTCTCTCTCTCTCTCTCTCTCTCCCTCTCTCTCTTTCTTCCTCTACTCTATTTGCAAATAAATTTCCAAAAGATAAAATTAAGATGCAAGAAAGACAGCTTTATTATTACTATATAGTAAGCTTCAAGTGAGCGTGCTCAGGAAGGCTTAAGAGACTCGGAGAGGAAGTCACCTGTTTACAGAAAGAGGAGAGGTGGGACTTGAACTGGGTGTCTGCAGATGGATGGAGTTTGCAGACGGAGATCAGGCAAGACTTTTTAGTGGACACAAGAAGTGGGAGTAGAAGGAAGAGGGCAAGGCAATGAGAAGAACAGCATGCACACTGGGAAGTTTTGTTTGATGCTGGATTAAAAACAATCTTGGGGGGAAAAAAGGGCTGGAGAGATGGCTCAGTGGGTAAGGCACTTGCCTCCATTGCCTAAGGCCCCGGTTCAATTCCCCAGTACCCACATAAGCCAGACCCACAAGGTGGTGGCCCTGGTGTGCGCTCTCTCTCTCTCTCTCTCTCTCTCTCTCTCTCTCTCTCTCTCTCTCTCTCTCTGCTTGAAAATGAATAAATACAATATTAAAAAAATAAAAATAAAAACAATCTTGGGAAGTTAGTACTGTTTTGATAGTCAATCGGATGTCTGTTGAAGTTCTGGGAGAGGATGACATATACCAAGAAGAATTCGAGGAAGACTTATCTTGAGACCGATGCAGTAGATAGGATTAGAAGAAGGCCAAGACCTTTCAGGTACCTTCCTCTGCAGGAGTCATTGACTTATCCACTTCTGCAGGCACTGTGAATTCCCACTGACAAGGCACAAAACCTAGTCATCTTCACAGAACTTACAGATAAAGACAAGAACTGTGGCAGGCAAAATCCAAGGTATATGCAAGAACATGGTCATTACAAGAGATGGATGGTGATGGTGGTGGCAGTGAGCACTTCCGTGCCTGGGCATGTACATGTATTATTTCACTTAATACTTACGCAACCTTGAAAAGTAGGTGCTGTTACCACAGTCTTTAAATGACAAAGATATCTGAACTTTGAGTAACTTCCCCAGAGTTACATGGTATTGTAACTGAAACAAACCCACTTGTGTCTGGGTCCAGTGTGCTCAGCCACTGTGCTGTGTGATTAGGCTTTTCATGAAGCAAGGAGAAGGGGAGGGGTCAATGGGGAATATAATGCATTTTAGTTAATGAGTTCAAAACCAATCTGAGCACAAGACATATGCTACAGTGAGTTGAAATCGAGAGTAGCATGGGGGGAATGAGTATTTAAAAAGAGAAAAGGATCAAGACATAGATTTGAGGAAACCACCAATATGTAAAAGAAAGCAAGAAATGAGAAGACACTGTATTCCCTCTGTAGCCTAAAAAGGAGAATCAGAAATGTTATAGAAAAGCTGGAGAAAAGCTGAAAAGGCCCTATTTTCAAAAACCCTCATCTTGTCATGAACTATTAGCAATCTCGTGCTGTTGTACAGTACTCATAACACAGAACAGAAGCACTAATGTAACACACTGTGTGCAAGTAGACTGCATGGATAAGAAGGTCTGAAACTCTCCAAAAAATGAACACTGGATGTTGATGTAGCCGGCACCAGAAGAAACCCAGCTAGGGTTAGGGTCTTGCCTCTCCTAGCACAATCCCCATGAATTTGGTCTTAGGAGAGAAAAGCTCTAAAGGCGATGACTGCCCCTTCCATCCTGGGCCATGTGGAGAGGAGGAGCCTGGGCTACAGGGCCAGGCTTTACGTCGATTTCTAATCTGCTCTCATCTGTCAGTGGTGTGCATCCTACTGAAATATATTTTTCATACCTAGCTTTTCCCAAATTTTATGGATGTAAAAAATAACAAGCTGGGTATGATGGCTCATGCTTTGAATCTCAGTACTCTTGTGAGTCTGAGCTAGGAGGATCCCAGTGATTTAAGTGCCAGGTTAGCCTGGGATACAGGGTGAGTTCCAGGTTAGCTCTGAGCTTGACTGAGACCATGCCTCCAAAATAAATAAATAAATAAATAAATAATACATACATAGTTAGATGGATGATAGATAAACTGCAAGAGTCTAAAAATTAATGTCAACAGAGGTAGGAACAAAGAACTTTGGACATAAGCATGGCCTTGCATTTCCTTTATAATTCCTAGAATGCTCTTTCTTACACTGTTACTGTTTAAACGTTTCATGTGTTCACCTGTTTATTCATTTTACAAAAATCTTGAGCACTCAAGCTAAAGCACAGATCAAGGCCACAGTTTGGGGCAGCTTCAGAATATCCTTCCTCCTTCCGTCTTCTCTCTCCTCAGGTAATTTACAGGCCATGGCGAAGAGGCTGGCATTTCTATGATGACAGGGAATTCATCCATTTGAGGCCCTTTGCTTGTGATGCAAAGCTTGAATGGGTGTGCCAGATTCCAAAGGGTAAGTAACCCTAATTCCTTTTCATAAGCTTCTCAGGTCAGCATTGTGAATGCTGGGCAAGAAGTACCTCTGGCAGCCTCTGAGTCTACAAGGGTAATTCTCTAAACCTGTGAGATGCAGTTAATATATTGAGCACCCTGCTGCTTTTCCAAGTAGAAGTCTAGCTTATTGAGATTTTGTTTCAATTATTCATTGATCACAGAAGAATTTGTATAGAAGATAAAGTGTAAGGCTCACTTAAGTAGATTAGATTTGGGAATGAAATATCGTTTTAGTGAAAGGAGGGATACAGGAAAGAGAATCATTTAAATTTTGACTTTATGCAAAAGGAAATGGATAATGAAGATAGGACAGGGAAGAAAAAGGAAGGACTCAAGAGGTCAAAATTTGGCAACTTGGGCTGGAAAGATGGCTCAGCAGTTAAGGCACTTGCCTCCAGTGCCTAAGGCCCCGGGTTCAATTCCCCAGGACCCACTCTCTCTCTCTCTCTCTCTCTCTGTATCTCTCTGCTTGAAAATGAATAAATAAAATATTTTTAAAATTTGGCAAGTCATAAAATTTAGAAGCAGTATTCAATGAACTTCAAGTTGATACTTTATATATACATCCAAATTCAAGTAACCAATTTATTTGATAATAAAACCTGTGATGATAAGAAAAAGAGAGAGGAGACAAGATATGGTGGCACCTATCTGTAATCTCAGCACTCGGGGGCTGAGACAGGATAATTGGGAGTTGGAAGCTAGCCTATGCTAGCATAGTGAGATTTATAAAAACAGGGGACGTGGGCATGGTGGTGCACGCCTTTAATCCCAGCACTCGGGAGGCAGAGGTAGGAGGATCATCGTGAGTTCAAGGCCACCCTGAGACTACAGAGTGAATTCCAGGTCAGCCTGGGCTAGAGCAAGATGCTACCTCAAAAAAACAAAAAAAAACAAGGGACGTGGTTTTAGTTTCATGGTAGAAGTCTTGCATAGCATGCAGAAAAGGAGAAAGAGATGTTTTTATTCATCTAATATTGTACTAGGAAAATGTCAAGGAATATTAAGAAAAATATTAGGAAGATTGAACCTTCCAA
>PVHP010005047.1:0-22051 GCA_004024765.1 Zapus hudsonius
ATTATTAAAGCTGGTTTCCCAGGTTTAATAGTTCCAAAGACTGACTAATTTAACATTGCCTCATAAAGACCCCTCTCTACATTTATCTATGTTTACCTTTTTCTATTTTTTTCTGGACCCCAGGATGCTGACAAATACAAATTGACACAGAGAGCTCCCTGGGTAAGGTTTGTTGAAGGCAGGTCACTGGAGATGGGAAGAATTAAAGGGAAGAAGGTCAGGACGTTTGTTTTACTGCTCATCCTTTTTGGGATATTGCTGGTGGGCTGAGTTCTGCTGAAAGTCACATCTTCCTCCCCAACTCTCACAACTCCAGCTCCTCTGTTCCTTTCTCCTCTTTGTCCAGCAGTTGCCATTGCTTTTGGTAGTTCCTCATTATGCATGCTCACGGCTTTGTAAATAACCTTCCTCAATGACCCTGTTGTGATATATAATTTTTTTTGCCTTGACAGTGACAGGGCCATAGGCTTTTATTTAAAATTATTTAATGTGTGATCTCCTCTTTCCTAAAATCTTACGAAAATTATAGAAGCCATTGTAAAATATTAATGAATCCATAGAAAACCCCGTTGGACAGCAGAGAAAATTACAATCATAAATTCCACATTGACTATGGAAATCAGAGGAAATTGTGGACCATGAACCACTGTACAGGTGACCTCCAAAACAGCTTTCCCCACTCCCACACTAATGCTTACACTAACCTCTACCCAGAGAGTCAGAAGTCAGTTGAAGGAGTAGCCAGTGGGCAGAACCTGCGTTACCAGTAGGATGAAACATTAGAAGAAGCCCTACACTTGAGCTGGGTTTCCCAAGTGTAAGTGGAGAATGCAGATCTGCTCTCTGAAGCCATATTTGTTCTAAGAGATACCTAACATTACTCTTGTGGGCCAAGAAACAGATCATCCCCAGGTGGAAATGAGACTGCTAAATGAAATGTGGGTGCTGGGGAATTGTAGCTGGAATTATGTGGGTACTGGGGAATTTTAGCTCTGATAAGGTTGTGGCTACACGAGGATTAGAATAGATGGTCTCTGGAAAACATGAAAGTGATTGATTTCTTGTCTCTAGATATTGGGAAACCTAAATGCATGTAGTTATTACTGAGTGAGAGTATAAGAATAAAACTTGGAAATCTATTCTTTAGATGATTATAAAATAATCTGGTAATTCAGTTTGGGTCTATGAAACTGGATTTTCTCTTTCTAAGCACTGTCTGAATATCCTTGCATATATGGGAAATAAGATTCTGCAGAATTGGCTGTTTAGATGGATTAAAACTTTACAGAAGTCAAGAAGTCAAATTAGTTTTCTTCCCTTTTTATTCTGTATTACTGGAATTAAATATTAATCTGAAGCAAGTTGTGATAAAATGGGCATTATAAAAATAGAGAAAACACTAAAATTAGGAGACACCATAGTAAAAAAAAAAGAGAAAACCTAAAAGGGTAGACCAGAAAATATGGTATAAAGGATACATAATAAAAAAATATAAAATGGCTAATGTAAATATAGCCAAATAAATAATTACACTAAATGTGAATGGTCAAAACAGCCAATTAAAAGGCAAAAACTGTACAGTAGTCTGCTTATTTTAATGAAGTACCAGAGGAAGGCTACTTTATAAAAAAAAAAGGTTTATTATGGCTCAGTTGTGAAGGTGTATGATCTACAGCCTACATCTGGTGATGACCTTCATGTTGAAGCAATTCCAGAATCATCATCTAATATCTTATGTCAAAAGAAAGGGAGACCACATGGTTTCTTCCCTTATAAAGCCAAGATTTAATAATCAAAGCTCCACCCTTATATAAATCATTTCCTAAAGTTCACAGCTGAAGTAGAACCTCAGATTAATCTACATCATTCAATACCATTAAGGATGGTTTTCTTGGGCTGGGAGATGGCTAAGAGGTTAAAGGCACTTGTTTGCAAAACCTGCTGGCCCAGGTTCAATTCCCCAGTGCCCACATTAAGCCAGATGCATGTGGTGGTGCATACACCTGGAGTTTGTTACCAGGGGCAAGAGGCCATGGTGTATTCATTCATTCATTCTCATTCTTTCATAAACAATAAAATAAAAATACTTAAATAATGGTTTTCTTCTTTTAAATGCACAACACTTGGAGTGAGGATAATAAAGTTATGTGAGTCCATGTGCATGCACACGTGCATGTGTGTGTGCTTGTATGAGTTCGTGTGTGTGTGCGTAGCTTAATCTTACTCATGGCAAGTCTATTCTATACACATGGCTCTTAGCTGACTTTTCATTTATCAAACTACTGTTTTATTTCACCTTTCTGGAATGAAGATACAACAGAAAATGAAATAATTCTGTTTTATAGTTACTTACATTTTAAATATGGAGAGAGAGAAAGAGAGGAAGAGAAAGAAAGAGAAAAAGAGAGAAGTAGAGAGAGAGAGAGAAAGAGAAGAAGAGAAAGAGAAAGAGAGAGAGAGTATAGGTACTCGAGGGCCTCTTGCCACTGTAAACAAACTCCAGGTGAATATATCATTTGATATGAATTTATGTGGGTACTGGGGAATCAAACCCAGGCAGTCAGGCTTTTAAAATACATGCATTTAATCATTTGGGCATTTCTCCAGCCCAGTTGTTTATATTTTAAGGAGATAACATAAGCAAAAATAAGTTTCTTTTTTTCTTTTGTACATACTGAATATAAAGAGTAGATAGTAGTAGAGAAATTAATTTCTTTCCTGTAAGAATAACAGCAGTTCAAAACCATCACCAACAACCAAAATACACTCTAGGGCATGTGGTCATTTTAAAATAGTTTAGACACTTCTGAACATTTAAACATATTTTCAATCTGGTTTGAAGTGGCAGAATTTATTATGACATTATTGTTAAACCCACTTAACATTAC
Organism: Zapus hudsonius; assembly: GCA_004024765.1. NCBI lineage: Eukaryota > Metazoa > Chordata > Mammalia > Rodentia > Dipodidae > Zapus > Zapus hudsonius. Next base: position 2,889 of record PVHP010005047.1, read on the forward strand.
AGTGTTTTTAACTTTTCTCCCAACCAGAGCAAAACAAACCAAACCCAAGCAAGAAGAAAAACAAAGGGCATGAAAGGAATCCTGAGTTTTTCAAAGAAGTAAATAAAGGAGACACAATGTTTTGTTGTCTGTGTTGTATGGTTAATACCAGTCACACAAATGCCTGTGGAAAAATCTAGACTTTGTGCACATATTAGAGCTGTTTCCATATCTGCTTAGTTGAGGGAAAAGAGGGTCACTTCCCTGAGTAACAGAAGACTTAATCCTTTGTGACCCTTATAAAGTGACCCAGACATCACCAACGACATGCCTTAGTTTTCCTTGAGACATGGAGATAAGCATATTTATTTGTAATTGATGGAGATAATTCTCCTCAATCCTAAAGGGGGTTTGGTATCTGGTTTCTGAACTGTGTTTAGAAAGCCTGACTCAATAGAGCTTTTATAGATTTTTTTTTCCTCCAGCAGAGGAATTGGATAAGGGTTGGATTTATTAGGTCCCAAATATCCATTCATGCTTTTAGGCTCATAAGAGAACATTAGAATTCTGTTCAATCCTAGGTCAGGAAGTTAATTAACTTCCTGAGTTAAATGAACAAGATAATTTCAAAAGAATGTGAACATCCATTTTTAACTTTGTCTCTATTAAGAAACATCCCTATTTTTAATAAAAATAATTCTTATTGTGGTAAAATATTCATAACATAAAGTCTATCATCTGAGCATTTGTAGGTGCACAGTTCATTGGCACTTAGCTCACCCAAATGACTGTGCAGCCATTAATTACTCTCCAAGAATTTTTCATGTTCCCACACACAGTCTGTTGCCCTAAACAGCTCTTTGTTTCTCCCTTTACTCAGCCCATAGCAACAGGCCTGCTATTTCTGTCTCTGGGAATCTCACTATTCTATGTACCTCGTGTAAACAGAATTATATAGTATCTGCCCTTATGTGTCTACCTTATTTCACTCAGATGAATGTCTTCAAGTTCTATGAATGTTGTAGCATGTGGTGGAATTTCATTGCTTTTTAGGGCTGAATAGCATATGTGTTTCTAAATTTGTTTATTCATCTCTTAGTCTGTTTCCACTTTTTGAATTAAAATATCAGTCAGTCTACAAATATTTGCTTGAGTTTCTGCGTTCAGTGTCTGTCCGTGTATGTACCCAGAGGAATTTCTAGATAAGATGGTAATTCTGTTTAATTTTTTAAAAAAGAAACAGCATTAAACTGATGTACTATTTTACCTCACCATCAATGATACACAGGGTTCCAGGTTTTCCATGTTTTGCTAAACCTGATTATTTCTCCTCTCTCCCTCCTGTCTTTCCTCCCCCCACCTTTCTTCCTGTGACATTTCTCTGTGGTTTTGATTAGCATATCTAATGATGGCTGACATCTGAAAAGAAAACAATTTAAGGTTTGTTTTAGTTACATATGATCCTAGCCCCAAAATTGAAACATGTTTTAAAATCTACTGGTTGATCTAACATTTTATTTTTAAAAGGAAGATTGCATATTAACAAAATGGTTAATAAAATTCACACTATGAACAAAAGAGCTTCTCTTTTGATTGAAACAATGAAAAATATTTTCTATACCTTATAAATTGCAAATTTACTATCTCGTTTCTAGGTTATGCAGGCAGCAGATTTTTATTAGTTAGAGAAGTATTCTATTTTTTTAAATGTCAGTACCTGAAGCAAACTACTAAATAAGCCAATCATATTATTAACTAAAGCAACATTTGAGTATTAAGAAATACTCAGTACAGCCAGGTGTGGTGGCACACACCAATAATCCTAGCACTCGGGAGGCAGAGGTAGGAGGAAAGCCACGAGTTCAAGTCCACCCTGAGACTACATAGTGAATTCCAGGTCAGCCTGGGCTAGAGTAATACCATATCTCAAAAAATTAAAAAAAAAAAGAAATACTGAGTAGAGAATATATTTTAATGTTTTTCAACAAGACAATGGCAATTTAATGATGCTGCAAAGTGAGTTCAAGCTCTCGTTGCAGGTGTGAATGGGAACATGGTTGGGGAAAGCATAAGACCAATACTGAAGGTAAATAATATGGCCTATGTGGAAGGGGACAGTGTGCAAAAGCCCAGCTCTGGGAAGGAGGTTTGAAGGCATTTTGTTGCTCGGGTGTAAGAGGGTCATTCTTTCCCTCTGCATATTTCCATTTGATCAGAGAAAGCTTTGTGGTGATATTTCTGAAGCTAGCGATTCTGTTGCTGCCAGCCAAGGAGTTTCAATGCTTTGCTCTGAAAAGTAGTTTCATACTTCCTTTTCCAAGACAGTAAATTACCCAAACAAAAGTAACATGTGTAGTTTGCTGGAGGCCATCTAAAGAAAAAGAGAAATGTGTTTGCACAGCAACAAAAGACTGTGGCTTTATTGGCAACGCCATCAAAGCTAATCCATTTGCTTCCAAGGCAGTGTGAATCCATTGCAAGATGTGTGAAATCTGTTCGTGGAGTAATTCTCCTGGAGCACCCACTTACAGACTGTGGCTCTTTCTTCAAGCCTCCCAGTGACAGGGAAGGCTTTCTGTGACAGAGCAGAGCTGCGTCCTCTTCTGGTCCTCCTCTTCCAGAAATCACGCATGCAAGCCCACTCCCTTTGGTCAGCAGTTTGGGTTTTGTTTGCTTTGAAATGACTGAGTAGCCCTCTCTTGGCTGGAGATGTGATTCTGAGTTATTTTGCACAAGGCTCATTTATCCACTAGAAGTGTTCCAAGAACACTGGCTGGACATTTTGGGGAATTCATAGGTTATAGTCTAAAGGATGGAAATTTCATCTCTGACTTATGATAATACATGCTAAGTCAATGTATAGGAGACAACAAAAATCTTAGCTTCAATTTAAAGATTTTGCTGAAAATTTAAAGACAATGAGAGAGGTTTAAACTAAAGCTCTTTTGATGGGGAAGAACTTTCATAGTTCAGGCCGTTGAACATCTTGTTACCTGGTTCAGTCTGCAGCAGGCTAGACTGCCATGAACAAGCAAGAGACACTAAAGCTTAAACCGTGCATTCTGTTAGAAAGCTCTTAACCGAGAAGCCTAGGATGAATGTTTAACAACTACTATGAAAATTTCCTGTCGCAACTCCTGCGATTCCATATCTTCCAACCATTTCTCCCCTTAAACATTATTCATTTAACCTTAAGTGATGTAGAAATGGTTGATGTGACGCAGAACTCCGCACAACTCCCAATAATAGGTTGCAGCTTGCCTACAATGTATATCTTCTATACATATATATCAATAATATATCTTTCATGGAAATATTTTAAAGATGTTCAAATAATTTTTGACATTTTTATATTTTGTGTTGATTAATAAATTACCATATACCTAATTTACAATCACACTGTTTCAAATGTTACATCTGACATACAACCTGTGTAGAATGAAACATTATTTTGTCATGATGTCTGATACAATTGCTTTCTATCTCTGAGGGATAATTCTTTAAAACGACAATGGGGAAAGCTCTAGAAGACTTCTGTTAGAAGCTATATCAAATGGCCACTAATAATATTTTCTTAGTATAAGATTCCAGCCTTAAATGCTAGCATGGTAGAAAAGAAGCCAAAGAAGTATAGGACAATGTAAGTCATTAATTTTATTTTATCCACAAAACTTAATGTATACATAATATAATATTACATTTATATCTCTAATAAGTTTGTTAAAATATACATGTGTTGTGAAGACAGTGTATAAAGATATTTGAATACCTCTTAAGGTTAATACTAAAATCATATCAATATTGGAGAAATGCTGAGGAAAGCATAGAGAAGATAGCTTTTAAATCATCCATAACCCATTTTTCCACTGTTTATATAACATAGATACTGAAACTCAACTGAATAGATTTTGATGACTCAATTATTCATATCGATTATCTACTTTACAAGTGAGCTGGACAATATAAAATATTCTGTTTATATTTTAATTATTTCTATTTTTAAATTCAGTCATAACTATGTAGGGAAGGAAGCAATTTAGGAAAAGAGAGAATGTATATGTATGTGGAAAAATATTTACTAGATTTAAAAATACTCTGTTCACGATTTGTGAGTGACACTCTTCAATATCTGATTAAAATTTTCACACGTAAACTTGGTTAAAAGAAATGGTAGGAAAATGGAACATACAGGGCATCAAAGCAGAGGTTGAATTTTTGAGGTCCAGGGAAGGACAAAGAGAGGAGACCAAATTATATATGAAAATGCCATGAAGAAAGACATTAATAAAAAATTGTGGTTATGAGTATATTTATCATTCCAGGTCCTCCTATTATATCTAAACAATGTGAATAAATTCATCATCTCTTGACATTTGCCTTGAAAATAAACAAAACGGGTATTCCTGCAATAAAAATTCTGCACAGTAGATAACTTGTTTTTAACTTACTTTGTTTCACCAATTCACTTTTATTTTCCTGCTGGCTCTAAATTATTCGCAAGGTAATCATTAACTAAATATAGCAACTTTACTCTACGTAGACTGGTTAATTCTGTATAATGAATAGTTACAGTAAAACAATAGCATATTAACAATGGATTTCAGATTATTTTATTGATCAGCACATTTAATCCCTGGTGATTTCTATAGAAAACGGAATAGTATTCTATGTTGTAATAAAAGGAACCCAAATTTCATAGTTACTTTCTCAATCCCCATTGTTAACAGTGGGAAGCACCCTTCTACATGACATCAAAGTCCCTGAGAATAAAGCCCTTCTCTCTGGGGATAGTGTAGTTCCATATGGATCCTCTACCTTATGTCGAGGGTGGCTCATCTCTTGTCAGGATGTCAGCTATCTGCCTGCAGTTCGTTGGTAGGGTTGGATGGGCCATAGCTCTCTCCCTTCTTTCTGAAAGATACAAACAGAATCTCCATCGGAGACTGAGATCAGTCTAGGTTAACTGAGATACACATTTTTGAATTAGCTAGATTCTATTGTTAGTAGCCTCTCCGTCAATTGCTCGCATAGTGCATCTCTCATTGGGGGCCCAAGAGTCCGGCTCCCAGTGCATATCGCCTTAAGTCCCCAGTTCCATCATATTCTCTCTTAATTAAAAAGAGCATGAAAATTAGAAAAATCAATTTAGGAATAAATTCAATAAAATAAATAACAGGAATATAGCACTAAGTATACTACATTCATTTAAGAAACATATGGATAGATGTTTAATTCATAACCCCCTACCCAATGGAAAGATCCAGTATGCCCACTGCGGAGAGTCCCGGTGAGATGGGGACAAAGAAGAGGGAAATGGGGGTTCCATCACAAGATTTGCCCGTGCAATGTGTCTAATTATTGACAATAAAATATTTAAAACAATAACAAAAATGCTGGCAGGACAAATTCTAGACAGCAGGAAGTATAGAAACCATATCATTGAAATTAGATGCCAAGGACAATATTGAAGAACAATAAATGACCAATGAATACTTAAGAATGAAAATTAGTAACCCAAAGAAAGTAGAAATGGAAAGAAAAATACATGAATCTGAAATCACTGAATAGACAGAAACGTTATTAGTGATGATAAAAATTTTCACCAAAGGGCTGGAGAGATTGCTCAGTGGTTAAAGAAACCTATTTCCAAAGCCTGGTGGCCCAGGTTCGATTCCCCAGTACCCACATAAGGCCAGATGCACAAAGTGGACATGTGTCTGGAGTTCCTTTGCAATGGCAAGAGGCCCTGGCACCACCATTCCTTTTCTCTCTCTCTTCTTGCAAGTAAATAAATGAAAATTAAAAAAAAGATCACCAAAGATAGTTTTGTGAAATGATCAATTAAATAGATCAGCTAGAGATTCAGTTATGAAAATTGATGAGGCAAAATCATGACAGAGGGAAATATGGATAATTAGAACGAGATAGCATGATAGGGACAATGAAATGTATTGTAGAAGAAATTGTAAATATTTTGCACAAACTTGAAACTCTAGAAGAAATAAATGACTATGGAAACAGATTAGTAAACACAATTCAAAATAAATATGGGGACAGACCATTTACTTCTGAAAAACACAGATGTATGGTTGTGTAGTCACTTCTCACCAGGAACAAACAGATTGTTGGATTCATTGTAGCCAATATTTGGTGTTTGTTTTATTTTATTTTATTTGTTTTACAGTCCTGGGAATTGAACGAGGACCTCATATACACAGTGATTCTACCAATGAGCTACATCCTAGCCTAGTATCAAATCAGTTTAACTTCTCTATGCCCTATAAGCTGGTTCTTGCCTTGGAAAAACTAAAAGCTTCCTTAGTATTGTTTTGAACTCATCTCATTTTAAAACTAAAACTGATAAACATTCAATAGACAATAAATATAGTCTAAACTCATTAAAAACAAGATACACTTGGATAAGGTAAACTTTGAAGAGACTCCAACAGTGTAGAAAAAGAATACTGTACTTGTGAGTGAGAATATGTTCCAGAAATACCAAGTTGATTAAATTTCAGGAATTAGCTGCATAATTCTTAATGTCAACAAATTAGAGATGCAATTTGATCATAGAAATATAATATGAAACTCATGTGCTTCATTTTGGCAGCCTGTTTTTTTTTTTTAAAACAACAGGTTAAAATGTAGTGAAAAGAATCTACTTAAATATAATAAAGGCCATTTATTAAAAATGAAAACCAATATTTTTGCCAGTGGTAAAAACCAGGAATGAAACAAGCTAATTGCCATCACTACTGTTTTTCATCAGGGTCTTGTAATTAATGGCAACATTTTAAGACAATAAAACTAAATAATTTATTTGGGTTTGGAAAAATAGAAATCGATATTGTATACTTTAAAAGTTCTAGTAACACATTTATAAAATTAATGAAAATATATATGATGATTAAAATATTGATGCAATTATGAGGTTTTTATATACAAACAATAGCCTAGAAATGTATGGGAAAAGGCATGTTGTAAATAATACTGTCAAAAAAGGAAAATGTTTAGGAAGTAATTTAATAAGAAAGGAACAGGACTATGAAAGGAAACCAGTGAAATCATATTGACAGAGAAATATAGAATATAAGGAAAATCTCCACAAGTGAAAGATTATTCACTTGGGTAAAAATTACCTACTATCACCATAACAGATTTAAGGAATTACTAGTTAGAATCTGATTAGAGTTTTAGGACTGGATAATTAAGCAAATCATGAAATACAATCATAAGAAAAAATTGCTTTGTAATATTCCACTTCATAACATAGAACACCTAATACAAACCAATTAAGTATTAGTGTGGGCATAGATAAGTACACCATGAAACATGGTGTTGAATCTATAAAAACATCTTCATGTGTGTTATTATTAAAGATATAATGGCATTTCAACTTAGCTTGAATCAATTAGTGCTGGCTTCACTTCCCCTCTATCTAGATGGCAATAAAACAAATTAGAATTCTTATCTTGCAGCATATAAAAATGAAATTCTAGGGTTTGTAGAGATGGCTTGGTGGTTAAGGTACTTACCTGCAAAGCCTAAGAACCTGGATTCAATTCCCCAGGACCCAGGTAAAGCAGATGCACAAAGTGGTGCATGCATCTGGAGTTTGTTTGCAGTAGCCAGAGGCCCTGGCATGCCCACACATTTAAAATCTCTCTCTCCTCTCTCTCTTTCTCTCTCTCTCCTCTCTATTTCTCTCTCCTCTCTCCTCTCTCTCTCCTCTCTCTCCTCTCTCTCCTCTCTCTTTCTCTCTCTCCTCTCTCCTCTCTATTTCTTTCTCCTCTCTCCTCTCTCTCTCTCTCCTCTCTATTTCTCTCTCCTCTCTCTTTCTCTCCTATTTCCTTCTCTCTCTCCTCTCTCCTCTCTATTTCTTTCTCCTCTCTCCTCTCTCTCTCCTCTCTCTTTCTCTCTCCTCTCTCTTTCTCTCCTATTTCCCTCTCTCTCTCCTCTCTCTCTCTCTCCTCTTTCTCTCCTCTCTCTTTCTCTCTCTCCTCTCTATTTCTCTCTCTTCTCTCTCTCCTCTCTCTTTTTCTCTCTCCTCTCTATTTCTCTCTCCTCTCTCCTCTCTCTCTTCTCTCTCTCCTCTCTATTTCTCTCTCTCCTCTCTCCTCTCTCTTTCTCTCTCTCCTCTCTCTTTTTCTCTCTCCTCTCTATTTTTCTCTCTCCTCTCTCTCTTCTCTCTCTCCTCTCTCTCCTCTCTTTTTCTCTCTCCTCTCTATTTTTCTCTCTCCTCTCTCTTTCTCTCTCCTCTCTCTTTTTCTCTCGTCTCTATTTCTCTCTCTCCTCTCTCTCTCCTATTTCCCTCTCTCCTCTCTCCTCTCTCCTCTCTCTCCTCTCTTTCTCTCTCCTCTCTCTTTCTCTCTCGTCTCTATTTCTCTCTCTCCTCTCTCTCTCCTATTTCCCTCTCTCCTCTCTCCTCTCTCTCCTCTCTTTTTCTCTCTCCTCTCTCCTCTCTCTCCTCTCTTTTTCTCTCTCCTCTCTATTTCTCTCTCTCCTCTCTCCTCTCTCTTTCTCTCTCCTCTCTTCTTTCTCTCTCTCCTCTCTGTTTCTCTCCTCTCTCTCTCTCTCTCTCTCTCTCTCTCTCTCTCTCTCTCTCTCTCTCTCTCTCCTCTTACAAATGAATAAAAACAGAAATTCCAGTTGAGGTATATATCTACATGTAAAACCTTAGTAATAAGTTTTTAAAAACAGAAGAATGCATTTTAGTGTGGAATATGGAGAAATGTAGGAAAAGCTTTTTTTTACTTTTATATTTATTCGCAAGGAGAGGGCTTTACGGGGGTCCTGGGGAATCGAACCCACCCTTCGCTTCACCCGGAACCAGGCCGAGCGAGGCCGCAGGCTAGCCTGGGTCACCGGCCGTCTAATGGCGGCCGGAGCGGGCGTCGCTTCCTGGCTCGGGCCGGATCGCGTCCATCATGGCGGCGGGGCGGGAAGCTGCGGGCGGGGAATGGCGCCGGAGCTGCGGCCAAGGGGTGTGAGAGCCATCGGGGCTGCTGGCATTCGGAGACCCCGAAGCCTGTTGAGGGCAACATGGACGATGGTTAGTGTCTGGACGCGGCCACTCGCTTCAAAAGGGCCCAGTTCCCTTTCGGCGGCTGGAATCCCGCAAAACCCTCTAGTCTCTAAACAGAAGGCCTTACGCAGACGAGGAAAAGCTTTTAATCAAAAAGTAAAACAGCAATGAAACTAAAGGAACATGTGGTTAACTTATTTAAAATTATATGAAGCAATAGATGCACAGCACTTTTACTAAAATATTTGAATGCATGTGACAAATGCTTACTATGAATTGACGTATTTATAATGAATTCATAATTTTACAAATTTATAAATGTAAAACATATTTATAATTAATTTATATATAATGTAATAATTATTAATTTATCCTAACTTATCTATGTCTTGAAAATTTACCACAGATCGGTATTAGAAAGTATAAGAAAGAATGGACAGGAACTAACGTATTGAAAGCTAAATATTTTAAAATAAAACATTCTCCAAAACTAGATTGTTAAGAATTGGCCTCTTAACAGTTATGTTGATATCCCTGGATTCTCTTTCTTCTCGTGTTTGGTTAGAGAATTTTTTTTTACAGTAGTGGAATCCGGGACTCATCAATGTGACAAGAAGAGACAGTGCCTTGCCCAGCACAGAACAGGTGTCTCTGTCACATTTCCAGGCTCAGGAGTGGGAAGAACCTTAGTGCCACTCTCTCTGTTAGCCAGATTATTTTTATGGAGATGACAGGAGATACTGAGGAGACAGAAAGCTCATCGCCTTGCTGAGACTCAGAGGCCTTTGAGAGCTCAGCACTAGGGGAGACATCTCTACCATCTCCCTCAAGGCTCAGAGAACATTGTGGAAGAAAGGACAAAGTAGCAGAAGAGCCACAGAGTGGGAAAGAGTATTTTGGGGTCCTGATCAGATGCCTAATAATATTTTATAGAAAGATTAAATTCACTGGCATTCTGTGAAATTTGCTAAGGAGCTTGCTTTTTAAGTTTGCCACTGAGCCAAGATTTAACACAAAGTGGGGAGAGATGAAGGGGATAGAGAGAGATACTTTATTTTGTATGAAGTGATATGGCTACTGACACTGTTGATTTAAATGTGAAATGATTTCTCCATTTTCAAAGCAGTTTGAAAAAAACTACATAAATATACCTCACTCTGTCATCTTTTTATCATCTGTCTGTATACCATCTATCATCTGTTTACTATTTATCCAGGTATGCCCTCTTTTATCTATATGGGCTCTATAATCTGTCTATTCTATCTATTATATATGTATTACCTACCTACAACCTGTCATCATCTATTTATTATTTCGTGGTCTCTCCACTATGGATTTACCTGTCTACCTATTTTTTTTTTTTTGTGTGTGTGGGGGGGTTCAAGGTATGATCTTGCTCTAATCCAGGATGACTTGGAATTCACTATGTAATTTCAGGCTGGCCACAAATTCATAGTAATCCTTCCTCCTCTGCCTTCCTCATGCTGGGATTAAAGGAGTGTGCCACCATGCCAGGCTCTATCTCTATCTATCTATCTATCTATCTATCTATCTATCTATCTATCTATCTATCTATCTATCTATCTATCTATCATCTATCTCTCTCTCTCTGATCTAATCTATCTATCTATCTATCTATCTATCTATCTATCTATCTATCTATCTAATCTATCTATAATCTCTCTCTCTCTATCTCTATCATCTATCTATCTATCTATCTATCTATCTATCTATCTATCTATCTATCTATCTATCTCTCTCTCTATCTCTCTATCTCTCTATCTCTCTCTCTATCTATCTCTCTATCTCTCTATCTATCTATCTATATCTATAATCTATCTATCTATCTATCTTCTATCTATCATCTCCTATCTATTTATCTCTATCTGTATATCTGTACATGTTTTTATCATCTTTCTATCATCTATCATCTTCACCTACCCATCCATCTAGCTAGCAATGTATCCATTTGTCTATATATTTTAAAACACCTCTCTTGAAAAATTCATTTTCTATGAAAGAAAAATACATGTTTGGATAGACTCAGAAGAAAATGGATTTAACTCATCATCACAGTGATACCCTAGAAATACTGAAAATGATTGTTGAATAAATTATAGTATACCAAGCCCCTGGAATACGATGCAGCAATCATATTCTCTTTAGAGATTGACATAGAACCACACAGTTTGATTAGCAAAAATTCAAGAGGCATTTATAAAATATCTTTATTGTGAATAAGTATATACATTGTATGAGCAACTCTTGTGAAAGTGTCCCCTGTTTCCCTCCTCTCTGTCCCCTACCCACTGGGGTACTTCCTCTAGGCATATACTGGATCTATCCATATGTTAGGGGGTTATGAACTGTACCCAAGGTAGCCAGGTTTTTTCTCCCTTTGTGTGTTGTTGCTGAGGGGCACAATGTCTCTGGATATTCTCCCCCACCATGGCTCTTACATTCTATTCGCCCCCTCTTCCATTTAGTTCCCTGAGTCATGGTGGGTGAGTTTTGAGTCAGCTTTGTTGTTGAGATCTTAAGTATCTCTAGATCTTTGCTCTGGGTTGTGTTGGGTATGGTTGATGTCTGTCTCCATTGACCTTTCATGGGTAATCAGACTTGCTGTAGTGATTGGCCTCCTGTTTGTGTTATCACTTTCTCCTAGGTTTCATTTGGCCCCTGTGTGAAGGTTAGGTGTGGTTTGTCTCCTGCCAGGATGTCAGCCATCATCCAATGTCTTGTTGGTGGAATTGAATTGTCCCCAGCTCTCTCACTGCCTTCTGAAAAATACAAACAGAATCTCCATCAGAGAGTGTGATCAATATAGGTTAAATGAGACAACATTGCTATTTTGGCTATCTCCTGATGGGTGTAAGCTCTCTGTAGCTCTCTGGTAGGGGGAATTTCCCATAGGAGCCCGAGTTCTGAGTTCTTGGTCCCCATAGGATTTTGCCATGGATTCTAGTTCGAGTTAAGTAAGAGTTCCTTCTCACTAAGCGGATCTCTTAGCCAATCAGTTGGCAATTGATTATGCTCCTAGGTTTAGCGCCACTATTGCACAGATGAGCACTTCTTGATTTGCTGGTCTCAAGAGGTATTTTTCAGAGATGAAAGCAAGATGCAGAAAAATATACAGCATATCCCAACCCTATATAATTGTGTATATATGTACATGAATATTCATTTATAATTATACCATATGCAATAGTATGAAAATATGCATATGAAGTTTTTAAAAAAATATTTTCTCATCTTTAGGGGAATATGGCAAAGAAAGAAGTGGGGGAAAACAAGAAAAATACTGTATTAAGAAAGCCTTAAAAAAAAAAAAGAAAGCCTTAACATATATAATAAAATCTGTTTAATAATAATAATAAATCTGTATATTTGTTTGTAAATAGTTTAAAAAATTATCAAAAAGCATTATTGATGGATATCTGTGTTGCCATAAGTGTTACAAAAAAGCATAAATATGTTCTGAACATCTCAATTTCACGATGGTAGCTCTGTGTCACTTCTGTCATCTTGCTATTTAATTTTGGTCAATGTTGCCATAGACACACCTTAAATACACTGCATTTACTTCTATGGCTATTTAAAGGGAATTAAGCATGGAAAGAAGCTTCTTAAAGCTACATCCATGGAACTCTTACAAAAATAAACCCCAGGAGAGCCTGAGGCTTGAGTCAATTAATAATGAGATGCAGACATTTCCTTGAGACATTTAATTCATAAGTGTGTGGTAAGTAGTTGTTACATTACTTGTATTTGGTAAGCAGGCTGCACACAGGCTGAGTCTAGATAAGCCTTGAACAGGAGCTAGAAAGTTGAATGGACCAATGGGTATGAAGGAAATAAGACTTTTCAGAAGAAGAAAACGAAGTTTTAATATGAGAACTTATTGGCCACAGAGATTCTAAAGATTATGGAACTATTTGGCTGCATGTCCTTTTCCCCCAGCTCTGATTATTTGTCTGCAATTATTTGTCTGCAGTATCACATCTTTATCAATATTCGTGCAAGCTTAATCCTTATCTATGCTTGTTGGTGTCTTAGTCATGTACCAGCATTGCATATATCAGAGGGCTACCTTCATTCATTTATCAAAAAAGTAGCCCTGAATGTGTACCACACGATAGACACTCTGCTAAATGCACGTTCTGTGTAAACTTGTAGCGGGGCAGGCTTTTATGTAAGGTCAGTGTTGTACTCAGCTTTCTCCTTGCTGTGACAAAGGACCCAACCAAAAGCAGCTGATGGAGGAAAAGGGTTTATTTTGGCTTAGAGACTGGAGGGGAAACTCCATGATGGCAGGGAAAATGATGGCATGAGCAGAGGGTGGACATCACCTCTGTCACAACACTGCAAACAATGGCAGGTAGGTGTGCCAGACACTGACAAGGGGAAGCCGGCTCTAACCCTATTAACCCGCCCCCAACAACACACCTGCAACAAAGTTCTAATTCCAAAACTGCCATCAACTGGGGATCAAGCACTCAGAACACATTAAGTTTATGGGGAACAGCTGACTCACACCACTACAGCCAGCTCATCCTCTCTCTGGACCGATTTCGAGACATTCTTGACTACCTTTATAATATTAATAGTTCCCTATAAAGAGTTATACAATGGATGTGCTAGAGAAAGTGCTACTCACTGTATTGTGGCAGAGTGTCTTACACTGCATTCTATACAACAATAAATACTATGGAAAGGTTCTACTGCATTTGATGATATCTGGCCAGCATACACATAATAACTCTGACTTCATTGTGGAAGAAGGCCTTCTTTGCAAGGCATAAAATCCAATTGATTTTTATGAAATAAGATGCTATGAAGAAGAAATGCATTAAGTGTACCGTATCACAATGATTCCATTTTGTAAGCTAAATGGCTTTTGGAACATTTGTTGAAAATACTGTCACTATTCTGAGCATACATAAAAGAGCGAGATAAGGCCAATAATTTAAAAGTCAATGCTATTCATATTCAGAGATTTCTTTCCTCAATTAATAAGGCATTTTCTCCTCTGTGTCAGTTAAAAACAAAATCTAAAGTAGCTTTATTTGATATGATCAGACGTGGAGCAATATATAAGTTATGTTGAGTCTACAAATTGTCTTTATTGAATTTTATTGATTTTTCGAGTGGTGTTACAGTCTGAATTCTATTTAGAGTGTCTATAAATCCTATTAAACATATTATAAATGATACTTTTTTGTTTGGGCTTTAATTTTCAAATTGTTTTAATGTTACTTTATTTCAGAAATTCTATCTAGCTAAATTCAGTAAACATTTCAAAAGCAATACTGTAAGGATTCAGGCAGGCAAACCAAATCATCTGATTTTTGTGATAGAATTGATCTTTAAATCAGATGAAAAATGCAATGAACTTTGCCAAGTGGATTAATGTTCTTCTTTCTGTCCTAATACAACTTCAGGATATATCCTTTACTTCCATCATTACTAATAGATGCTTGTGGATACAGTGATGTTGTGACTGGGAGAGTAGACAGAAAACCAACCAACCTACCTACACTTCCAACTAACCAAAACAGGTAACCAACCGACTATCCCACTTTAAAAAGATGCTTCTCAGATACTTCCCAGGAGAATACTCTTGAGTGAGTGCTACTGCAAAATTGTTAAAACTGTGTGAAAGATTCTTAGGTATAGCAATTTTACTTTAATTTATGTGATCCTAAGTGAAGCGACAGACTGGTTTTGTACTTTTCAGATCAGTATTAAATGAATGTACAATTGAATGAAAGAAGAAATGATAGAGACATGCTTTTGAAAAGGTCTTATTTCCTCATGGCAACACATCACATATTTCATTGTCATTTAACAAAATCATGTAACACTGAGCTCCTTGCAAGTTTTAGAAATAGCTTTCTGGTAATCCTCTCTCTCTCTCTCTCTCTCTCTCTCTCTCTCTCTCTCTTTTTCTCTCTCCCTTATCTCCTAATCCATTGTTATCTTAAATGCCTAGCACAGAAGTATCTATGGATATTATTTTCAATACCAATTTAAAGTAGAAACACATGATGTGACTACCATTTTGAAACAAACATTATCCATCAATGCTATAGCACATAGTGCAACCACTGAAAAGCACGGTTTAAATTTATGTCTACTTAATTAGAAAGCCATAAAGATACTTAAACACACATACGTGCACACACATATATGTGCATATGTGATTTTTTGTAAAACAGAAAATACCTATTATTTTAAGTGATTATTTATGAACAGGAAAATATGGAAAAGAAAAATGAGTTCCTCATATAAATTACCTAGGGGAGGTAGGGGGAAGCTTATGTGACTATAAGTGGGTGGTTGTCAAAAGTAATTATTAATGATAGCTAAAACCCAAACCACGACATATTTGATAAGATTTCATTTATCTAAATCCTGTCTGTGTACGATTTTATATAAAGTAATGCA
Organism: Zapus hudsonius; assembly: GCA_004024765.1. Taxonomy (NCBI): domain Eukaryota; kingdom Metazoa; phylum Chordata; class Mammalia; order Rodentia; family Dipodidae; genus Zapus; species Zapus hudsonius. Next base: position 18,340 of record PVHP010005047.1, read on the forward strand.
AGTTGGTTGGATCACCAGAATCTCAATGATATGTTATTATAGTGGGGGTTGAATTAAATCTTAAGTTTATGTATTGTTTGTGTTTTTACCCAGTTTAAAACTACTGAAAATATATTAAACTATGAAGGAAAAAAGATCTCTCTACATTCATTGTAATATATAATGTATCGGTTGTATACCTCTGAATGTCAGGAATGATGAAAATCTCAGATGCACTGCAAAGCATAAAAATCATAAAAGCTAACCAATCTGTGTTTTAACATACCACTGACCTCTCATGAGCTATGAAGCCTTGTGGTTTCAGGAGCTTGTCGGTCCTGTCTGTTCAACTAGAAAGTAAGTTTTGTGACTCCTACTCAGATGCAAAAACAGTCTCAATGAGCTGCATCTGTAAGCCCTGGGACTTACCCCACTTGATCAATGATGGCTATCATAGTTATTATTTTATCTACTTATGCATTCTAATAGGTGATCACACACTCAGAAGACTCAGCTTTCACAGAAAATCACTGACTCTCTGGCTTGGCATGCATCCAAGCAGTGTTTCAACCAAAGGAAAGGTCTCAGTTTTTTGCTTCTTAAAGAACTTGTATTTATCATAATGTGTTGATCTTGTGTTCAACCTCGCATGACTTGGGAAGAGCAGAGAAAGCTGATCTGATGCAGGATGAGCCGACACAACCTTTGGGTGCATTCTCCATCTATGTCATGTAGACCATCCTGGATATTACACACATGTATGAATTTAAAGGAGAAAAGGATAAATTATATATGTTTAAACCAGAGATCCAATGAAAATGATCACAATACTGCTGAGAACAGAATCGTTAATCATAGTCACATGGCTGAGAAAATGTTCTAGCTCTTGCCAACTGCACTATTTATTGAAAAGATGCCAACATTTACCACTGAAGATACTTGTAAAAGTAAAAGCAAACAAAGAATTAATCTTGTGTTATATTTAATATGCTTCTGGAAGCCATTTAATTTGTGATTGGAACCTTAGAATTACTAAATTAAGGCAGAGTACATGAGAAGGGGAATTGTCTTTCTTACTAAAATGGATTTGTTAAACATTTGCATTTTTTTTCTCCAAAAAGGTACTAAAACAAAACATCAGCTTATGTGTTTCTCCCATTTCTTAAATACATCAGTTAAAAACTATAATTATTTGTTCAGTAAGAAAACAACCTCTTATAACATGCTCGTTCTTTAAAGTAATTCATAGTTTTAAAGATTGGATGAGCAGTACAAGGAAGAAAAACAAGATGACTCAGTCTCTTTAGCCAGTGAATAGTTGAAGTTCTGGTGCCTCTTGTTTTATTTTCCTTTCCAAAGTCACATTGTTGTCTTTGTAGTTGTCTTGCTATCTGTGCATGCTGAACTTGAAGATTTTTTTGGGGGGGTGGGGTGGGGAATAATCATTTAAAATAGACATAGCATAAACTCCATGCCGTCACATTTCCATGGTCCAGATACAGTGGGTTAAGATTCACTGTTTGTGAGACAATGTCCTGCTTTCTCTTAAGCTCCAAACCAGTGTCCATGTCTAAAAAAAACATCATTCAGTCAGATAGGGCAATAATTTACTCATATTGTGGAAACTCATTTTTTTTTCTTTTCTATGTAAAAATTAGCAACTTCCTGTGGAAAATCCTAAACTGCACAATCCTAAATTGTACGTTAAACGTGATTAGGAACTATATTCAAACTCTGTTTTATGGTCATCGTCATGCTTTTAAAGCAGATTAAAGAACTTCTGTGTTAAGTCTGTTTATTCCATGGCTGTATGAAAGGTTACAAGGAGGAAATGCATTGGCTAACTTTACTCTTCTGTGCCTCTGTGGATAGAATGGCTGCATTTACAGACCTGTAATGAAACATTTGGTCACTGTCACTGGTGGGCATTAATTGTGAGGAAGTACATATTTGAAGAGCTCAAATTTTAGAGTACTTCAGTGATCACAGGATTTCAAACAGTATCTACTTTAGATTAAGATGTCTAAAGTATCAAAATCTGTGGTGTGATGTGAAATAGCCCATATTGAGACAAGAATAATCTCAATAGGAAGCTATTTCATAATCATCACTGTTTTCCTACACTTGAGGGATAGTTCTTAATATTTAATTTAAAAGCCTAGTTACTAGCCACAGATGCTGGTCCCATTCTCTGAAAAAGCTTCGTTTGTTTGACCCTCGTAACCTGCCTGCTTTGATTTTGTTTGGCCTGGAGACTTAACTCAGTTGGTTCAACAAGAGAACCCAGCCTTACTAATATTATTATTGTTGTTGTCTGTTGAGAGACAGTTCCTATAAAAAGCAAGTTATGTTTTCCTGGGATATTGATTTTTGTTAAAAGGGAAATAAGCTCAGGGAACCTTTGACCTACATTAAATCTTTTTTATTTGCTAACATAAACAGGAACTAATCATAGGTGAAAAGGATTAGCGGACACAGGAGACTAGATTATACATTTTAAACTTTACTTTGGAGACCTGGGGGGAAGGCTTTAGTGTAGAATTGGATTAACCTTTTGACACTTTCTTTAAAATACCTCAAAGTCATATGGCTTTGTTTCCCTACTCTGTGGGTATTTGTTTAATGGTATAGATCTTGTGCCTCTAAATGAAACACTCTTAAGTTTTACTGAGAGTATGAAATAAAAATATTTTGATCATTTGTTAGACTCTTATTATTTTCATGTCAGTCTTTTCAATAAAGGAGATAGCTCAACTTCAGTAACGTGAGCCCAGGGGCTTGTAAATATTCTTTTCCTGCACCCTTCTGTCTGAGCATTGCTTGATAGCTGGCTCTTTCCTCGAGGATCAATATGGCTCTTCTCAGTGAATTCTATTTAAAATATTTTCCAGATCTTTGTATAAATGGAAAATGGTTTTGGGTTTGCTTCATTGATCTATATTGATATAGAGATAACATGTCTGATATTACTCAAGAAGTGTTTTTCTTGCCTCATCTATTGTTTATATAATCACTTACACATGAAAAAGAGATGTTCCTTTGCATATAGACTAGATAGATGTAAGGAAAATATTATGAACATATATGAGAATTTTATTGTAAAAATCAAACTTCTGATAAAAGAAAATGAGTTCTTTTTTGAATTATTATATTCAATAAAGTATATAGAAATTATTTCTTCTTTTATTTTCTTGTCTTTACCTTGCCCTCTCTTTCTCCAGGTATGAAAGATATTTTATTCAAATCACAGACAGTAAAACAGCACTTTAAATCAATAATACCCACAAAATTTACAATTTAATTTTGACATACTATTTAAACATTCTAATACCACTTAAACATTCAAAAGTATGTTTATGTAATTGAAATGGGTTTCTAGATATACTGCATAATTTATAAAAATATTTTCCAATGTGGCCTTGACTTTTCAGTTGACTTTTTTATCATAGAAATCTTTTATTGTGAAATTAAGGCACTCTCATGCATTCCAGTCTGGCCTTAAACTTCTGATCCACCTTCTTCCTCTTCCTAGTGCTGAGTTTACAGGTGTGTGCCACCACAGGGTTTGTGTACTGCTAGGGACCAAACCCAGTATTTGATCAATGCTAAACAAACATTCTGTCATTAAGCTACATCCCAGACCCCATGAGATTCTACTTGCTGAACATTTCACATTAGCCTTAAATTGTAGTTACTCCATGCATGTTTTTGTAGCTTCTACTTAGCTTATTCC
>PVHP010005047.1:22151-67912 GCA_004024765.1 Zapus hudsonius
CCCAGGTCTTTAGGCTTTGTAGGCAAGCGCCTTGACCAGTGAGCCATCACTCCAGGGCCTCTTTTGACTAATTTTCTAATAATAGTTAACATAGACCTAGAAGAGACAACAGAACTCTCTGAGTAGTTGGATTCATAGCGCACAGAGATTGTATTCTGTGAAAATGACCAAAGCCACAGAGATCCATCTGATCAATCCTTCAGCTTCCTAGACATTCTCTGAAATAAAATGAGGCAAAACCTCTCCTGTCATATCATATCATGCTATTGTTAATGGTTACCTTTGCTGTTCCTGTTCATTTTGATTAAGTCATGCATACATCATTCCTTCAACCTTTCCCATGATCTTTATATATTTTCAGTCATTTTCCTCACATTATAACCTATCATTCATTAGTTAATGTATGTAGCAGTTACTTTGTGCATCATATAATCTTTTGTGGTCCAGCCTCAAAAGGAAACAACCCCTCTTTGTTCCTTGATATGAAAGATACCATGAGGAGGACAGATATGCCAAGAAACAAGAGGTTAACTCTATGCTAATATGCAACGTTTTTCAGATTTCTTTCCAAAATACTTCCATTTTTATTTTCAGCTTTTCTTTTAAAAATAAACAACCTGTGAAACTGTAAAACCCTTGAACCTAACCATTATATTGACATCTTTGCATTCTTACTCTACTTCCATTTGAGAGAAAATGTTCAGCAATATAGTAGATCATATGCTTTGAAACTTTTACCTTGACTTTGATAATGCTATTAAGTCTATAGCATAATGTTTAGAATCATCAAATTTTCATCTTTCAAAGGGTAATGACAAGTTAAATACAATTCCAACCACAAAAGGACCAAAAGAATATAAAAAGTTAGGGTTAATTACCTCATCTCTATTTGTGTTTAATCTTGACAAAGCCAGCTAGGCTGTCTGATTTCAAAGTGATTCTTTTTTTCAAAATTCTGGTGATTATTGAAAAATGGCAATATGCATTACAACAAGTCTGTATGTTTGGAAGTGAGCTCATCCAGCAGAACTATTAACAGATGTTCTCCTAATAGAGTGCGCAACACTCTAAGTGTAGCTTAGAATGTCCCAGGGGGATCATTTAGGTGCTGTCTGACAATTCACCAGGCACAGAGCAACTCTTAGCTAAACTAACTGTTCTGCCATGTTCTTAACATGTTGCAAAATATTGTATGTGTGTTTATATTCCAAATTATTATTGTGGTTTTAGTATGAATCACTATCAAATTATAAAACTTCATTGGCTTGAATTTCATCAATTGTAGGTGTGTATAAGATTAACATTACAGAGCTGGAGAGATTGCTCAGTGGTTAAGGCGCTTGCCTGCAGAGCCTGACAGCCTGAGTTTGATGCCCCAATATGCAAGTAAAGCCAGATGCACAAAGTGGCACATGCATCTAGAGGTTGCTTGCAGCAGTTAATGGCTCTGGCACACCCATTCTCTCTGACTGTCACTCTTTTTTCTCGGCTTGCAAAGGAATCAATAAATATTAAAAAAGAATACCATTATGTAGTTTTACCTTATCAGTAAAGTAAGTATAATATTACAAATGCATATATGTACATATATTCAAAGTGTGTATACATATTTAATTTATTTCTTTCAGCACAGTGGGTTGTTTTCCTTTACATAATTTTGGCATATACAGCAAACCCAAAGGGTATTGCAACTTCATATGTAATTACTGATTGAGAGAGAGAGAGAGAAAGAGAAAGAGAGAGAGAGGAGAAACATATTTCATTAATCATTTTAACCTAAACATGATAAGCGATATTGAACAGTATTTTTCATAATGCTGAGAAAAAATAGTACTGAATTTCTCCTTAGCAACATCTAACCTGGTTTCGAGCTATCATAGGAGTTAACAAATTCTCTTTTAGTATGCACTTAAAGAACAATGACTGTGTTTAGTCAGAGGGAAGGTAGAAATACCCCTAGTTTGACATTTTCTATATAGGTTATTATTTTTTTAAATCTTGCAGCTGTTCTTACTTCTCAGTGGAGCAGTAGAGATACTCCTACAGTTACTTCCCACAGGAAATTATTCCCTGCAGAGAACGCATCTGAGATGAGGAGAATATGTGAGACTCCTCAGCTAAAGTTCATGCAACTTTCTTTCAAGCAAGATGTAAGACGTGTGAAGTGAGGAAGAAAGTTAAAACTCAATCTGAAAACCTATATTGAAGGAGGCAAATAGTATGATGAATGGGTTATTAAGAAAATATGATGGTTTGGGTCTCATACAGATTGAGAGAAATAATATTTATGAGTCATACAAATTTGTGATTTTCTTATAAATATGAACTGAGCCAAAATTATAGGCATTTGCAAATTTAAAACCTGTGCTTTTGGCATGATTAAGATTATTTTCCAAAATGCAAATGATTAGAAAGGAATCTTATGCTTAAAATGAGACAGTTTCAAACCTTGCAAATGTTAGAGTGACGTGTGTTGAAAATGTCATGGGATTGATGGATGTTTTGTATAATAAGAGAAGAGCTGCACACCTTTCATGATTAGTCTGGTATTCAGTGACTTTGTCAATGAGCCTGAGCTAGACGAGGCACTGATGGTCAGATACAGGATTATAGCACTATTGGTGACCCCTGTCCATGGGAAGTCACCAGACACTCAGGGTATGCAGGTAAGTCTGCCAACATCTTTCTGTTGCCAGGAGAATAACTGTTCAGAACATGGAGGTGGTTAAGTTATGAATCCTTCGGCTGTAACAAGTTTCCTCATTGTTAGAGTGGGTACATTCTAGATGACCACCCGAGGTTAAAAAGTAGCATGCATAAATACATAAATATGTTAATTTGCATGCCAACAGGCAGCAATAGTTATTGATTTTATTACTGTTAACATTCATGTCTGCTCCAGTGTTTCACGCATGCATATCAGTTAGAGAACAGGAGAGTAAAAAGCAATCATACACCTTTAACTGCCCAGTGATTTTGCTGAGATAAACCCCAGGTGAATATATCTGTGGTAAGTCACTCTGTTCAATCAGCTGCTTTCACCAACTCTGACACCATTTCAGGAATTTAGAGGAAAAGGCCCTGCATTGCCTCAGGCCACGCTTCTCTTCTTTTTGCTTAATGTGGAGATGAGAGACGAGATGGAAATCTCAGGTGAAAGCTGCAGGAGAAAATGCCCTTGTGCATTACAATTTCTTTTTCTGGTTTCAGAGAATCTGGTTTTGGTGTCCTCCTGATTTCAGCTTGGTGGGCAGCTCCTTCTGAGCACAGGCTTGCATTAGCTTCTGAATTGCAGCATTTATGCTGTGATACACAGTTTTCTCTATGAACAATTTGCTAAGCTGTTTGAAAATCACAAAAAGAGGAAAGAGACATCAAATGTACCATTAAGTCATTCCATGAGATTTACAAAGGCTTTAATGAGTTAGAGGTAGATGAAAAAAAAACACCTTTTTTTCATTCACTAAAGATATCCATCTGATTAGAAGAGATTTTTATCACCTTATAAACTAATCCAATAAATTGACTATCCATTTCAAAATGACTCGAATTGGATTCATGTCCATCAGAAGGATTTTCTGAAAACTCCAGAGCATTGTATAAAATTGGAAATGATTATCAAATTGCCACTGGAAAAAAAGTTTGCTAGATCCTGATAAATCTAGAAGATTAGGGGGAAAATGCCCTGAGCTCAAAGTTCAGTTTGCATAGTTCTCTTTGAGATTTTTATTTATCATTGAAATATCCCTAGGTGAAAAATCAAAAATTTTTGGTATCAAAGTAAAACTATTTCATGAGGAAATTATTTGGTATGTTCTTTCACTAACTCTATAGAGACTTAAAAAAAGAAAACCAGCATGGCTTTGTGTATCTGGAAAGTATTTTAAAATGCCATAGCCATGAGATAGTTAATGCATGGGACCAGCTAATCAAATTTCCAGTTTTTGGCTGGTGTATGCCCCAGTTTACAAAGTAAGATGAATGGGGTGTTAAAACTGTATATGGGCGTTTCAAGTATTTTTTTTCTTTTTTTTCCCTGAAAATGGGGCTAATTTTATCCAAATGTAGAAATTAAAAAAAATAACTTAAAGGAAATATAGCAATATGTCTTTTAAGAAATTCACATTTTCAGGACCTGTCCTACCTATACTTGCTTTGCTAATGGAGAATGCTGAGAAAGGAAAGAAATGCCTTAGACGGAACAGAGCACCATGAGGTCAGCTACAATGGAGAAATGCCAGACATTGAAATTTAGAAGTAGATAATTTTACCTATTGGACTAGCCAAAAGCATTTATTCTGAGCCAGTATCTGATACTACACAGGAAGACAGGCTCCCAATCACTTTCTCCCTAGTCTCCACAGGAAAACTGGGGTGGAGATATTTTGCCCTATGTGGAATGCTTTTGGTAATGAGAAGGCGTCTTCATAAACCATTTCCAGTGCTTTAACAACCTGGCTGCTGTCCATGTATGTGTCTGCATCATGCCAAATACTTGGATACTTAGAAACATCCAGATGTGTGTCCATATATTTACTTGTCATTCAGATGGTATAGATCTATCCCATATCTACGTGTGGGTTGCACTGGTTGGTAGTTGAGTAGAGAAGGGGTGAACAGAATTTCAACAACACCATTCTTTATTGCTCAATCCATTTATTTCTCCCGAGAGAGTTTTAACTTCAACTATGGAAAGTTATATTCTTAAAATTCCGAAAACAAGTAAAATGCTCACATCAAAGAAATCTACATAGTTTTAAAATTTTGACACTGATGAAGTATGTTTAAAGGATGGATTTTTAATGTTTCTTTTTAAAATTTATTTGCAATCAGAGCAATAGAGATAAAAAAGATCAACAGAAAAAAAATTGGGTGTGCCACAGCCTCCCAGCTGCTGCAAATGAACTCCAGATGCACACGCCTCTTTATGTGTCTCATTTTTCTTGGGTATTAGAGAATCGAACCCAGGTCATTAGGCTTTGTAGGCGAGTGCCTTAACCATTTAGCCATTAGAGAACAAATGTTTATGTTGGGCAAATGATCTAAGGATTCGTCACATACAAATGCTATGATTTGATTCTGCAATGCCCCTCCCCCACTTTAGTGCCCAGCTGGTGGCATTATTTTTGGAAGCACTGGAGATTTGGGGAGGTAGGAATGATCAGGAGAAAGTATGTTACTGGACTTGTTTTGGATCCATCTCTTGCCCTGGTCCCTCTTCCGCTTCCAGGCTGCCAAGAAAGGAATGGCTCTTCATCACCCACTCCCATCACCTTAGCTCTGCCTCAAAGTGACAGGTAAAAACCTCTGAAACCATGAGCCAGAATAGATCTTTCCTTCCTTTAACTCTTCTTCGGTCAGGTATTTAACCAATACTCTGACAATGGAAGAGAAAAGAAGAAAATGCATGGACTGGATTTATAAGAACACATTGGCTTTTCTGGAATTTAAAGAATCCCAAGGATTATATCTCTTAATAATTGTCTCTCATGTCTGCACTACATATCTTCTTGCTTTATTTTCTATACTTGATCCTGAGGAAATCTTTAATTTGTATTAATAAATGTCATCTTTTTAAGTGTAATTGTGAAGAATGAATAAGACTAAATGTACATCTATCACAGACTTGCAAACTGAGGTAGTAAGGCAGGCAAACATTGGGAAACAGCTTGGCACCTTAGCACACCACTGGGCCTGAGTAATAGGCACATCGTTTGCTTAAAAGTGTACCTAGCTACCTGCTGGCATCCTGGAATCTCCAGCTACATAGAGTTATATCTACACCCCACTTCCAACCATGGAATAAGTCTCCCTCCCATAGCAATGTTAATTACTCTTCCTTTTGTGGTCATTTTCTATTCGAGATAGTTCCAAGGTATATCTAGGAGACGGAAATGGGGCCATCCAGCCTATTCAGATTTGGGGTGTATGTGCAGAAAGGGAGTGGAAGACAGACAGCGAAGGAAAAGACAAGGGAAGACTAGAAAAATTAAGCCAAAACCACACAGCAAAAGACAAGACAAGCGAAGAAAAGACAAGACCAGGGAAGGCAAGACAAGACAGGGGACGACAAGACAGAGGAACAAAAGACACACAAGGGAAGACAACACAAGGGAAGACCAATCAAGACAATTCAAGGGAAGACAAGACAAGGGAAGACAGGAACTGAAAACCTAATGGAAGTCAAGACAAGGGATAAGAGAAAGAAAGACAAGAAAAACAAGGGAAGCCAAGCCAAACCAATTCAAGACAACACACGACAAACTAGCCAAGTGAGACAGGACCAGAAAAGGGATATACAGGACAATGGAAGACATTGGGAAGAGATGTAAGTGAATGGAAGATGAAGAAAGGGTAAGGAAAGAGAAGGGAAGGGAAAACTGGAGAAAGGAAGAATAGGGAAGGGGACACCAGAAAAGGAAAGACATGGATGACAGGGAAGGAAAAAACCAGGAAGTAATCACACTTGGAGGGAAGAGAAGGGAAGAGAACCGAAGTGAATAAACAGTGTCCTCTAAGGAAACTTTTAGAGAGACTCTCCTCCTTACCCTCTTAATCCTATGCACAATTTGGTGTAAATGTGATTAAGATCAGATGCCTCATGGGAAGGGATATGAGCAGTAGAGGAAACGATCATGTCAACCAAAACACAGAACCATACAAATCCTGCCCCTTTCCAGAAGGCCTCTTTCTTGTGGACCCATTGAGAAGAAGGCCCAGGCAACTACCGGCATGTACTTTCTTCTTTTTGTTAAAGTATTTTATGTATTCATTTTCAAGCAGAGAGCTACAGAGAGAGAGAGAGAGAGAGAGAGAGAGAGAGAGAGAGAGAGAGAGAGAGAGAACACCAGGGTCACCACCTTGTGGGTCTGGCATATGTGGGTCCTGGGGAATTGAACCCGGGGCTTTAGGCACTGGAGGCAAGTGCCTTAACCTCTGAGCCATCTATCCAGCCCTACCAGTGTGTGCTTTCTTGTGTACTTTCTACCTCATGCTGAGATCTCATCTTCTGTAAAACTGCTTGCTGGTCACAGGCCTCCTGATGGCATCATCATCACGTGTTCAGCATGTTTTAAGGGATATACCATGTCATAGAACCTCAGCAAATGCGTCTGAAGTGAATTCATAAGTGAAGAAATAACTTCACTCTGAAAACCTCCAGGTTAAATATCAAAGTCTCCAGGCTTAGTGGAATTCCAGGAAGTCATAGACTTTACATGTCTTCAGCTAGCACCTAACCCACAGCAAGAAATAACTTTCAATAATTTCATTTTAGACATTCTCACACGTGTATTCCAGTATCATTTAAGAGAGTCTATCCTGAAGTCTACCTTCTGTGATTCAAGGTTATTTTTTCTTTTAATAAAAGCAAATTTTGCAACTAATACATCTTTGAGGAGTCCTGTTGGTACTGAACCCAAAGGCCTCCTGCTCTGCATGTTTTCTACTTTGACAGGACTCCCAAGTCTCCAATATATCTTTTATCTCTCCCTATAACTTCAGCACACATTTCATTTGTCTCTTCAGAGCAAACTGCTTAGGCAAGGTTTTGGGTAGACATTATTATAAATATTTGTTGATATCTTAACTTATTCATATTTGCCATATCTTTTTTAAGTCGAGAAGGCTTGAATTAGCTCTCAGTAAAGTTTGGGTAAATAGAAATTTCCCTAATGATTGAGCAAAACTCAATTTAAAATACTCAGAGATGGGGGTTTTCTCAAGAGTTGATTATGAAGTCAGCTTAGAGCCCAACATTTCATGCCCCTCAATCTGATGACAATGTTTGACTTGTGATTCATTTAGTTATGGGCTCTGACAAGCAATCTCCATTTCTTTTTTTTAAATATGCAGTTATTTATTTAGAAGCACAGAGAAATACAGAGGGACACAGAGAGAGTATGGGCGCACCAGGGCCTCCAGCCACTGCAAATGAACTCCAGATGCATGCACCACTTTGTGTGTCTGGTTTACATGGGTGGATGGGGAATTGAACCTGGGTCTTTAGGTTCTGGAGGCAAGTGTCTTAACTGCTGAGCCATCTCTCCAGCTCAAACCCCCATTTCTTTTAAACAGGACATAGGTTTTTTTTTATGTAGAGAGGATTTTTTTTCATCATCTTGATTTCTACTTATAAAGCTTAAAAATCATTTTACAAATTGCCCGAGTTATAAGGTAAGCTTTATGGCTAGAGGAAGTCAGAGAATAAAAACAGAAATAGTGGTGTTCCTGCATCACTTATCAGTATTTAAATGATTTATTTATTTATTATTTATTTGGAAAAGAGAAATTATGGAGTGGATGTAAATACAGGAATTCTGATGATCTTTCTCATTTTCTTCCCTGTTTCACCAGTAAAAAATGTCACCGTAAAGATTAATTTGCAAAGTTTGGCTTGATAGAACTGATGTCAGTATTTACATTTTCAAAGAAGCAAGCGGCCTCTGGATTGCGGCAGATGCAGTTTTACATATGGAGCAGATGGAGTTCAGTTTATTTATATTATTGAGAAAGCTAACATTCTAAGAAGGGACTTGTCCAGTGATGGCTTGGTCCATATACCATAGGCTTGCCAGTGGTGTGGGGTGTCTGTCAACACTGTTCACAGAGAAACCAGCCACAGTCACCCGAGGGACCCAGGGACTACACAGCTCACATGCACCACGAGCTGTTAGCTCAACAGTTTTGAGCTCCAGTAACATGAGAAAATTAGGAGAAGCCAGCCAGCTTGGCTCCATTTGCTAATGGAGGAGTCTGAGCTTCTGCCTAAACCTCTTTTCCTTTCTTCCTGAGTGAGCTCTGAAGGAAGTCAGTTTACACAGCCGGGCTTCTTTCCTAGCCCTCAGTCCTCAGCCATACAAGGAAACAGTTTTAGGAAGACTAGAAGTCCCCATTCATTCCCCTCTCGATTTACTCCAATGACTGTAGAAACATGTCACATACATGTCCCCAATATTGACAATAGGAGAATATTGAAATTCAGAGCTACTGAACACTGAATTCCCAGATACTCAGATGGAAAACGACAGCCACAAGATTCAGACTCTGTTTGTGTAGCTACACTGGACCACATGGTCCAAGCAAGGGCAAGCTTTTCAGTAGATTCTGAAGTAGGGATGGAGGCACCTGAGGTTCAAGGTCAACTAAGCAGGAGTAGTGGTTACCCCAGGCTGCTGATTTTGTTGGGAGGCTGCATGCTGTCTGCTTAAAATTGGTTATCTTTATAGTTAGAATAATTTCTATAAAATAATTCTTTGTTTTCCTTTGTTTTATAAACTAATTTGATGATAGACTCCCATAGGCAATCTTACCTACACTTGTCCAGAACATGAGAGAGAAAGTTCAGACTTTCTCTTCTGGCTGCTCAGGACTGTATGACCACAGGTCAGCTATTCTCTCTGAGTTGTGGCTCCCTTGTGTAACAACTGGTTTCATGCAGAGTGGGTTTGAGAAATGAGAACATAGGACAGGCACAGTGACACACATCAACCAAATAAATTAAAGGTTTTGTTGTTATAAGGTTAACATTAATTTGTATTAATGATAGCAACAATAGCTCCTGTTATTATCAGTACTTTAAAAAGAATGATAATGTCTACTTATGGATCAAGTATTTGTAAATATCCTTCCACTTTGCCAACTACTGAATTTCAACCTTGTAAGAAAACAAACAAAAAGAATGCAAATGAAATTTTGTATAGTAAATAGAATTGTCGTACTTAGCATGGTGCTTTTTTCTGCGAATGCTGTGAGCTGACTGATGTTAGACCATATTCTCTTTTTCCTCTCTCTTTGTTCATGCTCCCTGTTCCCTATCTCACATTTCCCCATGCTGTGTCAGCTACAGCCCTCTTGAAGGGAAGCTATGTCATGCACAGGAGGTATGCGAGGTAGTCTGTGCCTGCTCTTAAAAATCTCAGTACGGGAAAGTATTCCAGTGCCCGCTTCTTTGAGTGCTTGTAAAATGTATCTGCTGTTTCAGCAACTTGTAGGCCAGTCAGACAGTGGTATAAAACCATCAGTTATCACATGGTAATACCCTTTTGTTAACCACCGAGATATATCAAGACATTTCAGGACAACTGGCAATGCCAGATGCTATTATTGGCTTAATGGGTAATATGTTTGCTCTCTTCTACTTAGTTCTTTCTGCATGCTTACGATTTCTTTCGTAAAGCACTTTTAAGATGTGTGGGAGCATCCTAAGTTTTCAGCATCTATTTTGATATGCATATATTTATGGGCACTTAGTTGGCTTTCTGAGTTTCTTGCATAGAAGCAATTCCATAAAATGCACATGCTCTCCAAGTTCAGAGCACCTGACCTAGAAGTAGCCTGTACCTGCGCTCAGCTTGCTGTGAAGCCCTTCTCCCTTGCCCGTCAGATACTGACCCCTCATGTCTAGCCTTCCAAAACAAAGCTTCTTTAGAGGGTGCTCTCTCCTCCCCCCTTCCTTCCTTCCTTCCTTCCTTCCTTCCTTCCTTCCTTCCTTCCTTCCTTCCTTCCTTCCTTCCTTCCTTCCTTCCTTCCTTCCTTCCTTCCTTCCTTCCTTCCTTCCTTCCTTCCTTCCTTTCTTTCTTTCTTGCTTTCTGGCAGAGTTTTATTCTCACCTAGGCTGACCTGAAACTCATTCTTTAGCCCAGGCTGCCTTGGAATTCATGGAAATCCTCTTACCTCAACCATCAGAGTGCTGGGATTAAAGGCGGGCACCACCATACCTGGCTGGATGCTGTTTTCTTGAGGTGCTGCATAAAGTGATTTGAACCAATCTTTGCTGGTTCACAAAAGAATCTTCTGTTTTTTTTCCATTTAAAATCGTATTTGTAAAACCTAGCTCTCTGCTCCATCTCATTTCTCCACACTGCTCATCTCGGCCCCTTTTTTTCCTTTCTCTTCCTATTCCTACAGAGATCTGTCTATCTGCCTTATCTTCCTCTTTGGTGTATCTGTCTCCACTGGCATCATAGCGAAGGGGAAACAGCATGTCTCCAGCAAAGAGTTTGTACTTTTGATTTTAACATGGTCAAAAAGAAGGCACAAAACCCTGAAGGTCGTGGAGACCATCCTGACTTGTTCTTGTTTGCTGGAATCTCTAGAACTCTCAATCTGTCTTTTCTAAATACACTTTATTCATCACTTCTCTTGTTTAATTTTACAGTATTTAATTGCTTTCCCTACACTGCTTTAGTTTTCATCATAACATAGTATTTGGAGGAAATATGGACTTGCTAGGCTTCTCTGGAAGCCTAAGCATGACTTACTCTGTTGTTTCACTGTGCAAATAATTTTGCAGTTTTAAACAAATGGCTTTCTAATGGAACTTTGGAATTTTTTCCCTTTTGTCGGTTGGCTTGCACCACATGGCATTACATACAGGGGAGCAAAACACTATGGTTGGGTGAATTCTGCTGTGAAACTTGAAGCATACTGGACTTTTCTAGAATGTTCTATTAAATCTGAGTCAATCCCTGATGCAGTCTGTGTCCATCAGTATCAGCTCCTTTCCCTTCATTTTCACCTCCCTGGCTGAATTAGCCCTGGAAGGACATAGCCTTTTAGGTTGTACCCAGTAGAATATGTATATGGAATTTTTTTTCTCCATAAAATGCAGAGAATGCTTTTCCTTTGACCCAGGGTGTGAGAGCAGAAATGATGTGTAAGTCCCAGTTTGTTTTACAAAAATGTGGTGGGTTTAGAGATTGGGTGGGCAGGGTTCTTATCTCAAAAGAAAGGAAAAATGAAAATCAAATAAGAATGATGGCATTTTGCACTTGACAATTTAGTTCTTCCATGATTTCAAGTAATTGATTCCAAATCCCTATATGATAGCTAGAATAAGAATCTCCCTTACCGTTTAGATCTGAAAACCTTAGGCCAGGTAGGTCAATGGTTTCCATAAGTTTACGTCACTAGTGAGGTTCTACAGAGGTTGGAACTAAAGAATTGCTTGCAGGTTAGATGAGGAGGTAAGAGTGGAGAATTTCTCAAATATTTAGAAATTGTTTTGTTGTGTAGTAATCTGTTCCTGAACTTTGCCAAAGACTGAGAAAACACACAAGACATTCATAGTGACTTGAATTCCTGATAATTTATCATATACCCAGAAAAGAGCTACAAGACCTACTCATGTGGTTTTTTTTTTTAATTCTCAGAAATTCCTTAGACTGGAAGTAAAAAGGCAGCCTTCCAAGGTTTAAAACTTATCTTAAATGTAGAACCCAAAAATTCGGAGGTAAATTTAGAACCCTAGGGATTGGAACCACTCTACCAAAGTAGTACTTTCATGTCTGGAAAAGAAAAGCTATTTTGAGGATATAAACGGCTAGAAATCAAACATGATGGAGAGCCCTTTTTGCTCAGTGTTAAATATTCAGGTCCTCTTGATGACCTAGTGTGATTCAGTTAGATCAAAAATGCCTCATGTCTTTTTAGTGAGATCCATGATAAACTAAAGGCATGGTTCCAGGTAATTTAAAAAGTACACATTTATAAAGAATCAAGTTCTTTTGCTAATCAAAAAAAATTTTCAGACAGAGGGAAAAAATGACATCTTTTGTGAATCTTTCTGAGTGTTTCTTTGGTCTCCTTGATGAATTCCATTATCACAAAAATGACCTTTCCAGTTCATGTCTCTTTGAGGCTAATGTAATTCTTTGCCATTCTGTTATAATGAAAGTATTACATGGATAACTATCCAGCATTATCTTCCAGAAGGGGAACTAATTTGGGAAAGAAATAAAGTACTTTAATATTATATTAAGTCTCTCATTTTTTTTTTATCCTTGTAGAGAACTGAGGACTAGAACTAAGCAAGTTCATGTGCATGGTAAATACACCGAGCTCCCTACCTAATGAAGAAGTAATTTGTTTTACCACATTTATGGACAGCTGTATGATTGCTTCCCTTAAAGAGCAGAGCCACTGATAATTTCAAAGCCATAAGCCACTTGCTATAGACATCTCAGTTAAGTTTTCTGTTTGCAGATGTGAAAGGGAAAGCCTTTGGCACTTTTGCTGGATATAGTGTAATTTGTGAACTTGTACTACCTGTTTCTACCTGCAAGATATGCCAGCAAGGTCTGCTTATAACATAAGCACTAATTATATACTCTTGCTAATTGTATATTTCTTTGAAATGGTAATGAAACACAAGCTGGTCCATTGAGGAAAGAGCTGTGATTAATGAGAGGACACTTCCTGGGACAGGCTGGAGCATGCAGCAAGGTTACGCATGTGGTATTTGGTAGTTCATCTGAGAAACTGGCACGTCTCTTCTGCGAAAATCCAATGAATAAAATCATGTTGATATAACGATAAATTCACATAGATCCGAGTTGTGATATATATGGATTTAAGGTGAAGTTACATGGGTTAAAGCCAAAGCCTGATGCTGTCTTTCTAGGGGGCCAATAAAATGGATGCATTATAATAAACTTAGTGTAATTCCTCTGTAAAAGTAAACCACTTTGTAAAAAAAAAATGCCTTTCTGGTTACACTCCCCATGAGACCACTGGCTGGGACTCTATGTTGTGGGTATGGAAATTGAGACTCAGATTTTATGTAGTTTACCCAGGTCATGTGTGTGGGCTACAGCCATGAAAGCTTACAGACTGGGGAAGTTGAAGACAAATGACTAAAACAAGGGTCGACTTTAGTATCTCCAACCTACACCTACACGGTGTCTCTGACATGAATGACTTGAGTTGTAAATATGTCTTATTTTTTCTGAGTTTAAGAATTTCATTTTTTGGTTAACTTCATAGTTATTTAAACATAAACTTTTCCACATTCTCAAAAATTTGAGACTATATTAACATGTAGACAGTAAAAATGGGCTTTTTATTTTATATAAATATCAAAATAGCAGGGGTATCTCAGACATTTTGCTCACAATCTGTCATTCCATGCTAATTTTTGGGGTTGCACTGTTTATGACAGAGCGGGTAAGGATTTAAGAGATCAATATTTCTCAGTCTGTTCTTTCCTCCTTTTTGCCATTCCATATATAATTTCATCTTCTTCCTGAACATTCTTTTGCACTCTCTACTTCCATTGTTTATTTTGTTGCTTATCTTAAGTTTTGGCTCAAACATTTGATTTTTGATTGACTGATAACATTGAACTCTAACCATCCAGAGACACTGCCTCTCTGACTAGCTGTATTGTATTGAAAGTGGCATATTTCCTTGGCTGGCATGGTGCAGGTTGGAGATTTGTAGCCTCTTAATTCAGTGCTTCAGCTCTTAATACACATTTTTCATCTATAATGTTCTTCACACCACACAGACATCCCATGCTGAAATCTTTTTCAGAGTCTCGACCTGTCTGCTAGACTCAACAGAGACCAGGAAACAGGTAATGACAGGGTTGAAACATGGTTCGGGGATCTGGGGAGGAAAAAAGAAAGTAAGAGAAAAACTTTGATGAACAACATAGTCACCCAAGCTTGCGGTGTCTCTTCAGACCCTCTCAGTGTTTGGATCTTTTCCCAAGACTTGCCCTAGTGAGACAGAAAAGACTTATTAAATAAGATCATTGCGTCTGCTTCCCCACCTGGGCAGGAAGGAGTCTCCCATACGGAGAACATATGGCTGGGTCTTAGATTAGCAACAAAGAATGTCAGTTGGCAGACAGATGGAGGAGAAGCAGAGGGCTGTGTGAGCTTTACTAGCTTGGACCTCACATAAGAATTTCACAAAATCAAATTCAGTTAGTTCAGTTATGCAAACAAACACTGACCAAGCAGGGGAGAGGATGAGGGGCTCATATTTAGTGAACACATAGAACCACCATCTAGGAAGATATTTTTATGAATCTTTTTCTTAAATTCCTCATCCCCCCCCCCTTGTTTTACTGCTTCCATTTTACAGAGGAAGAAAGCAAGGTTAGAAGCAGGATCGTTGTCAGGTCAGGGAGCCTGGCAATTGGCAAAGCCCGGAGCTTGCCCAGGAAGTCTATTAGAAAGTCCATGCTTTCTGAACATAACAATGGCTTCATAGATGGTAAGCTTTTTAAGGTACTTTCCCTTTTTTTTTTTGGTAACTTGGAGAAAGGGATTCTGGTTACCATCTTATTTAACTTATTAAAATCAATGAACTTTCTCCAAGTTTCTGCTTAGATTCTTGATTTAAGGCATGCATTGGGATATAGAGGTAGGCTTTGAGCAACTTGAATGGGAAAAAGGAGATGAAAATAGGGAATTTGGAAAATTTTATAGAGAAATCGATGCTGTCTCTTCCTGACTGCTTCTCCGCTTGCACATTTTCCTCTGTCTTTGAATTGTCTTCTTTTTGAGACAAGTTTTATTTTGCTTCATAAACTCAGGATGGATTCATACTCACCATCTTCCTGCCTCCGCCTCTGTGTGGTGGAATGACAGTCACGTGCCATGTCTGATAATGTTGGCTTGTCTTGCTTCTTGATGAAGGAAAATATTTATTTCTTCACTTAGATAGCTCTCATTTGTGGTATAAAAAAAAAAAACCTGAGTGAAGATAATCACTCACAATAGAGAAAGAAAGCAAGAATATAGAATTTATTCATATTAAGAAAGGGGGGATGAAAAGAGAGAATGTGAAGTTGCTTGCTAACAAAATTTGATTTCTTTTTATTTCTTCTAGTATTTTTATGCTTTTTAAAAATATTTTATTTATTCTTTTTCAAGGAGAGAGAGAGAGAGAGAGAGAGAGAGAGAGAGAGAGAGAGAGAGAGAGAGAGAGAGAGAGGGCACCAGGGCCACCACCTTGTGGGTCTGGCTTATGTGGGACCTGGGGAATTGAACCCGGGGCCTTAGGCACTGGAGGCAAGCGCCTTAACTGCTGAGCAATCTCTCCAGCCCTTTTATGCTTTTTAAATACATTATTTAACTTATTTTCCTAATTTGTAACTTAAATGGGATTTTGGGGAGATAGTTTTGCAGTTGATGAGTGCTGTGTGTAGGACATGAAGAGATCTGGGGATGGAGAGGTTAACTGAAACATATGATTAGAAAACATTTGATGCATTTGTAAGAAAGTCCATTGAGGATTTGAGATTAAATCTACCATCTAAATATTCCCATCTGTTCATTATTCTTCTCACCCCAATTTTTGCTTTGCCTTCTGCATTTAATCAAGCCTTTTCTTGTTATGCTTTTCAATTCTATATTATTCTATAGTCTATATTATAATATATTCTATATTATTATAGTTGGCATAGTATAATATTATTCTATATTCTATATTATAATATATTCTATATTAATATAGTATATACTATACTAATATTAGTATTATTTAGTTATTATTTTTAATACTCTAAATTTTAAGTGTGTGTGTGCGTGTGTGCATGCGTGCATGCATGTGTGTGTATGTGTCTGTCTGTCTGTCTGTCTGTCTTACCACTCAAAAGAACTCCAGAAGCATGCACCCCTTTGCATCTGGCTTTGCATGTTTGCTGGGGAATTGTACCTGGGCTGGCAGGTTTTGCAAACAAGCACCTTTTAACACTGAGCCAACACTCCAGCCCTCTTTTGTTATTAATTTAAGGTCTGCCACCGAATTTTTATGGGCATCTTTGAATTATAAGAAGCTATCTTGGGATGGTTTGATCACTTTCAGGGCAGGGTAGTGGCCTGGAACATGCTTACTCCACTTATTATGGTTTTTACCTTTCAACTTTTGTGATTTTTTTGGGCTGGGGGCTAGGTGCCTTAGTGACTTCTGTACTTTAAACTCTACACAAAAGTATGATTGTTTTAATCGTCAAGTTTTCCTTTCATCTTCCTGCATGAGCCATGGTCGACTGGTATGCGTTGCTTTCATCATGGAGAGCTAACTTTTTCAATAAGTTCTCAACATCAGTTTTCTTAAAAGATGACGCTCACTACTTACTCAATAGTTTTCTCAACATAGACATTATCATTTGAATCTAGAATGTCCTCCATTTGGCTCAAAGTTGAAGTGCCTTGTACTCAGCCTAGGTTGCTATATTGAATGCATTAGACTCTCTAGGCTGACTGACAGAAGCAGGCTAATTGGTGTGGACCTTTGAAAACCATCCCCACTGTGGTCCTGTGATGTGAACAAGCCATGGCCCCAGAGAAGAGCTGAACCACCACCATGCCTTTCCTGCCAAGTTTAAGTGAGATTCTCCTGAAACTATGAAGCAATATAAATCTTTTCTTTCTAATAGTGTTTTCGTCACAGTGTTTAGAAATGTAACTTATGTAATTGGCTTATCTGAAGATGCTTTTCTTTCTTTTTTCTTTTTTAAATTAAACAGAAACTTTGTATGGACAAATCATTTGTTGGTACCACCATTTCTCTCCTCCCTGTCCCCATTGAACAGAGGGTCCTCTTCAGTGGGATTGTGGGATTCACCATGGGGTTGGGGGTTATGAGTTGTGAGAGCAACAGTCAGTCATTGTTCAGGGGTGGGAGTTGGGGGGTGAGTGTCAATGCCTCTGGATAGTCCCATCCCTCTTAACGCTTACAATATTTCCACCTCCACTTTTGCAAAATTCCCTTAGCCATGCTAGGTATGTTTTAAGTCTACTTTTGTGTTGGGCTCTCAGCAGCTTCTGGATTTCTGCTTTGGTATCATTTGAGTATCCTCAGTGTCTGTCTCCATCACCCTGGTGCTGGTTGTCAAGCTCGCCATGAAAGCAGAACTCTTACTTATCTCTGATTCCTCTGTGATTTCACCGAAGCCCTGGCTTCTGAAGAAGAAAAACAGATTCTTCTATGGAGAGTGAGATCAGCATAGGTTAAATGGGATAAGTTTTGCTAATTAAGAGAGAATATGATGGGTGTAGTCTTTCTTTTCGTCAAAAACTAGTGGGGGCTTCTGGTTGCAGTCCATGATCTTAGTCTCCATAGGATTCTGACTCTGTTTCCAGTTCCAGCTATGGGTTCCTTTCCACTGAGTGGATCTCTTTGCCAATCAGAAAGCCATTGGTTACCCACCTAGGCTGGGTGTCACTGTTGCACAGGTGTCTGGTTCTTGTCAGGCTGGTTGCTTTTGTACAGCAGTGTCCCCTGCTTCTATTCCTTCCTTCCCTTCCTTCCTTCCTTTCTTCCTTCCTTCCTTTTTTTCCTTTATTTTGACCAAGGAGAAATAATTATCTCATTGGGGAATAGAGAAGCAAAATCTATATCCTCATTTACAGACAATGTAGAACTGAGGAAGGGATGGAACTCTGGTGAAGATATCAGTAGAAAGGACCTATTACTAATAGCAGATTATGAGTTCTGGACAATGGCAAGCTTCTGCAGTTTTGGAAGAGTAAGTGGTTGATTCAGATCCAGAGGTACACAAAACCATATGAAGAGGCCTAAACACCTGTCACAGATGACCTGAGGTTTAGGGTTTTTGGTAGAAATGGAGTCAAGGCTGATACTGACAATATTTTGTGAACAAGGCCAGGATAGCGCGTTATAGTCAGAATTGGTACCGCCTGCCACAATGACCCAATTATAAGTGCTGTTAGTTATTAATCCTTCCAACCAATTTCCAACTGAGGGTGATGAGGCTCATTCTGATAGGTTCTCCCTTGGGATTGTTCTTCAAGGTAGTTTGTTATGGCAAGGTGAGAGTGTGTGATGCTTGGAGAATAATTTGAGTCCAAACTTCAATTCTCCATGTACACTATCAATTATAAATATCTGAAATAAATAGCTTTAACTATTTCTAAATGAAATGGACCTGGAATTAAAAGGCATAAAAGCCACACTTGCCCTGTATTTACTCAGTTTTGTGTTCTAAAGAGTAATACAACTCTACTGGACCTCAGTTCTCTGACCTATCATGTGGAGTAGATTGCATTAAAATACTTCTAAGCTCTCTTTTGGTAGCAAGGACTTAAAATATTACTTATAATTTGCTGATAAGCATTTGTTTCAGTGACATCTTTCAGATGAGATGCTGTTTCTACTTTGTCATTTCCACTCAATCTTTAGATAAATGTCCCTTATATCAAAATGTCCCTAACTACAAACAAGTTATTTTCAGTCAATTTTGTAGCGATTCTCTGATTTTATGAAGAAAAATGAAAAATGCCTGCATTTCCATTTCTGAACTTTGTTCAAATTTTTTTTTACTATTTATTCTGTCCATCTTGTTACTCTAGGGAATTTTTTCTTTTATTTTTCAGGGAGAATGTCCCATCTTTGCTAGTTCCTACCAATTTTTTTCCCAGGAAGCTTTTAAAGTACTTACCTGTGCATTTAAGCTCTTCCTAAAATTTTAAGACTATTTTCTTTTTTTAAAATGACTTCTTTGTGGTTAAAAAGAATAAAAATAAGATGCCGTGGAAAGAAACTAATACTGTGTCTCTTGTTCAGATAATTTCAAAGTTAAATGTTACAAAAGTTTTGCCTTTTCTTAAAGCTGTTCCTCTTGTACATTTTTTCTTATTTCAATGGAAAGTATTTGCTGGTTTAATTATCAGAAATCATATTCAAGGTGGAGACAGTAGAAGAGCTTCATGTGACATAAGTGGATTGTACTTATGACTCATTGCTGTATGGGTGGCTACTCCCCAACTCAGCTTCTTAAAATGACATCCATTTGAGTCTATAGAGGTCAAAAGCCAGCACAGCTCTAACTGGATTCTTCATGTCAGGGCCTCAAATGATGCTGTAGTCAAGGTGTGAACCAGGCATTGGCAGACTCCACTTCCAGCGGGAGTGGTGACACATCCATCTACAATGTCACTCAGTGGCTTTTGACAGTATTCAGTTCTTTGTTCCATTGTCAGACTGAGTTTCTTAGTCCATGCCCCTTGCTGGTGACTAGGCCACCTGAGTGACTGTCACTTTACCTGCATTCTGCAAAGCATGAAAACCCCAAAGCCAATAGAAAGAATTTGCTGGCAAGCCAAAAGTCACCATTGTTGTAACACAAATCCTTTCCTTACAAGAAAGACAACAGCCCACACAAGGGGAAAGGAGTCAACACAAATACAAGGAATTTGGACTTCTGAGGGTTATTTTGAAACATAGATTTGCACACATAATTTAAAAGATGGAGTGTCTAAACTTCTCTTCCGAAACAAATGGATTCAGAAACTTCAAAAATGCCATCAAATGTCAGTATTTCTCCATCATGTTTACTTCGTTAATCTCAGAGTGAAGCTGTTTCTTGGTAGCTCATAAATATTATATAGATTGCTATATAAAAATTAGTTTGTAGTTGTTGGAGGCCCTGGCACGCCCATTCTCTCTTCTCTCTATCTCTCTCTGAATACAAATAAGTAAATAAAAATATCTTTTAAAAATTATAGGTTTTGTCAAACAAACTTGGCAACTCCATGGGAAGACAGTGTGTCCTATTAGTTCCCGTAAAAGTCATCTGGCTTACAAGCCTGGGTTCAGATGCCATCCAAGTGCCTTCTCTGGAAGCAGCAGGAGACATCTCCATCTGAGCAGCATGGCCCGAGAGTGGTGGTGGGTAGCTACTGCCTCAGAGGGCATCAGGATACTGGTCCTTGAAGAAGAGGCAAAGGATTCTGGGAATAACCAAATGAATAAAAGACAAATTAAGCTATCCCACTGTAACAAAGTGAAGATAGAGAGAACATGAAAGGGATCAATTTTTGAATAATATTCAAGAACTCTGGAAATGTTATCATTATGACTCAGGAACAAACCAGATACATGTCTGACAGTGCATGTGATATGTCAGATACTTTGCACGGTACTTTACATTTGTGGTCTCATGGAATATTTGCAAAAACCTTAAAAAAGATGGTATCATTTCATTTTTATAGAGAGTGAAATATGTTTTGACATTTGATTTCAAATCAAAGCCATACTGACTCTAAAAACAGTGCTCACGTTATACCATGTTATCTGATAGAATATACAGTTTTTATCCTATTATATTTTATACTTATAGAGAATCTTATATCTTTCATTTTTTTGTGTCTTTATAAAGTATGATTTAATATCTTGCATAGTTTATAGTTTAGGATTCACATGGTTTATTGAACTAAAACTTCAGAGTAATACAAAGATTGAAAAAAGAAAAAATAAGGAAACACAATTTTTAAAATATTCTAGCTGAAGTTGGTCTTATAAATATCTATATTTTGTTATGTGTTCTTTCTGTTCCTTTTTACAATTTTTGGTGCGCCCCTTGAAATGGTGAAAATGAGAAATAATTAGTCAAGGATAAACAGACTTAGAAGTGAAAACACAGAAAATAACAGATTAATGGCTATCTCACATAATTATTTTTATTTTTTAATTTTTTGCCTCCATATTCTCACAGTTAGTTTATTGAAATGAAGAACTTAAATGGGCCCTTTAAAAAGTATATATACACATATATATACACAATAATTTTAACGTAATTGCCTGATTCTTCAATTTTTGAAGTTATTATTGTCATCATCATCGTGTCCTGTTTTTTGTTTCATTATGTTAGGTAGTATTTACCCAAAGATGTTGCACAGCGCCTTCTTATCTGCACTGTATTATCTATATTGTTGTAGGGGAATTCTGCTTCTTTTGCATCTTAAAATCATGCAGAAGAGTTAGGGGCAAGCAGGTGATGTGTGCCTCAGCTGGAATGTTGCACCAAACTTGAAATCAGAAAAACACATATTCATATAGAGATGTTGGGTCATGAGCACCTCAGCCAGGAGGAATAGTGCTTCCAAAGACCCCAGGAGCAGGTGCTTGTTGATTTTAAGGAACAGCATGGGGGTCAGAGTGCTTGGGACCCTGTGAATTAGGATCCATATAGCAGGTTTAAAGGCATATGTTAAACAGAGTTAGAAAGCCATTTAATAGATGAAGAGTATTGGGCCCAAGAGACATTAAGTGACTTGCTCCAAATTGCACACTAAGTAGTAAAGCCTGCAATTAGAGGCTCTTTTTCATCATAAGAACCGTGTCATTCTCAGGATACCATGTGTGCCCTCATTTAGGATGCCTTAACACATTCTTCACTTCTGTGTTAAAAGTATCAGAGGTCAGGAATTGTGTCCCCTGGGGTTGCATCCCACAAAACACAAAGTTCAAACAGTTGTTTGCAATTCTACCAATAGCCGTATCATTCTATGTTTCTTCAACCTTGAAGGCTTGGCTACATCTCCTAGTTTAGAAGAAATGTTTTAGTGTAGATTTATCCGATTATGTGGCTATATCATTTAAACATATTTACATGGAATCTAAAATTGCTTGTACATTAAAAATATTCAACCAAGAAGACACAAGATAAAAATCACATTCAATATTTTGAAATCATTCAAAGAATACTCTTGAATATACACACACATTCATAAACACACACACACACAACTAAATGAATTCTCAAACATAAAAACCATTTAAAGTCTCTAATGAAGAATTAAATGTATCTTTATTGATAATGTAACATTATAATAGACAGGTGATTTAATTTGTGTTATTTTAAAAATGCAACGATTAAATATTCATGGCTTATAATACTTTACAAGGCTTTATACTCATACCAAAATCATATGGTGAAGATAAAATGCAGACAAAGAGTCTGGGTTCCCAGAGCCACCGACCCTCAGATGACCTGTTAATAAATGCCAGATTCTCATTTTGTAAAATTCCTATGGGAGAATAATAAAGGATGGGTATTTAGTTCAGCATTCATTTTTATAAAATAAGCACTGTTAGTTTTTCTTCAAGAGAATTATTTTGCTGCCGGTCTATAAAGGTTTGTGGCCTTTTATGAAAATGTGTACCTCGTGCCTCACAGCTACAGTCCTAAGTTTAGACAGTTAGACACAGAAGTCTAGATATGTGGCTCAATGATTCAAGTAAAAGTTTGCAATAACATTGTCCTAATTTCTATTACATTTACTGTGATTGAGTAATAATTCCTTTCTCTTGGATCACATTTTTGGTTGTGAAATTTTAGGGATTAAATTTGTGTAGATTCAAAATAAAAGCACAATGTAAATATGAAATCCTGTGCTTGGATTGATACAAGCCAGAGATTCCCACATAGTGTTATCTGAGCATTCTACCGAACAAGTGGATATATTTATAGCATGCTGAAAACAATTACGAGGTTGTGGCCAAGATAAATATAAACAAAAGAAGTATATAAAAGACAGTGAGACGTGAATAAAAACAAAACAAAAAAAGAAATCTGTAATTGGTGTGCCCATAAGCATTTGCTTAAAGAGCTTTACCTCTTCCTTAAGAACGTAGCTTTGAGAACCTTGGCATTTAACAGTCATACTGTGTAAATCCAAGCTCACTTTGGGTATAGCCCACAAAAAAGTTTGTCCTGGGAGCCAAAGCCTTAGATATTTAGTCTAACACATAATGGTAAGAAAATGGGATTTTGTAGTGATGTAGTTAACTTCTCTCATTGCTGTGCAGAAAGAGCCCAACCAAAAGCAGCTTGTGGAGGAATGGGTTTATTTTGTCGTATAGACTTGAGGAGAAGCTCTGTCATGACAGGGAAAATGATGTCATGAGCAGAGGGTGGGCATCACCTCCACCACAGCACTATAAAGAGTGGTGGGAAGCTGTGCCAAAACACTGGCAAGGTGAAGATGGCCTTAACCCTCCTGAACCGGCCCCCCAAAACACACTTCCAACAAGGTTCAAATTCCAAAACTGCCATCAAGCATTCAGAACACATATGTTTGTGGGGGCGGGGGGGGGGGCACCTGGATCAAACCATCACACATAGTATTCCGAATTAAATAATCATAAATTTGTTTAATCCCATCCTATCTGGGGGAAACAAATGCTAACTACACATTAAAAATTCACCCATTTGACACCCCCAGACTTCTTTCTTTGCAGGTTCTCCTGGGAGTTCATTGTGAATCATAGTGTTTTCATCACCAGGACACAAGGGAGAGTTTGCATGGATAATGATCTCTTCAAGCTACATCATATTTATTTTTTATGCAATCTCATAGTTGCAGTCACCAAATGCACTGACTGCAAGAAAAAAATGTCTTGTTTCTTAGGCTGGGAGGATGGATCAGTGGTGAAAACAACAACAAAGAAATCAACTTCCTGGGCAAACATGATGGCTTGAGTTCAGATCCCCAGAACCCAAGCTAGTAAACCCAGTGCACTGACAGCAAGTGGTAGGTAGAGAGAGATTCCATAGATGTCACAGGCCACCTAGCCTGGTGTACACAGTGGGAAACGACATAGACTCTGACTCAAAGAACAAGGCAAAGACTGACTCCTATGGTTGTCCTCCGACCTCCACCTGGCTTCTCTGGCATGTCCACAACCGTGCTCTCTTGCCCACACAGACACACATCAGACATGCACTTTAAGCGTGGGCAGGTTCTTACATTGCATAAAAAAAAGATTAATTATGTTGGCTGGGCATTGGAATTCATCACTCTGCTTCCTCACTATGCAAAGTCACCAGCTGCCTAAGGATTGAGCTGCCATATCTTCCCTACCCCAATAGAACCTTGAACCAAAATAAACTCTACCTCCTGAAAACTGATTTTTGTCAGGTATTTTGTCCCAGCAATGAGAAGTTGATTTATCCAACTAAGAAACCCACATATTCCAAAAACACAAAGAAAACTCACTTAGAGAATCCATGAAAGAAATTTTACTTTTTTGGTTTTTCCAGGTAGGGTCTCCCTCCAGCCCAGGCTGACCTGGAATTCACGATGTAGTCTCAGGGTGGCCTTGAACTCACGGTATCCTCCTACCTCTGCCTCCTGAGTGCTGGGATTAAAGGCGTGCACCACCACGCCTGGCTCATGAAAGGAAAATTTTAAAAAATCATGGAATGGAAGATTAATTAAAAGAGAAAATAATAAGTTTTGGAGCTTCAAAGTAAGCATATGTTGGATCCTCAGAAAAAAAGAAAAAGAGTCACATTGGCAGGTATGATGGATTAAAAAGGTGAGTAGGAAATGAAATAAGGAAATCTTAAGTGAAAGAATGGTGAAAAAGATGAACTCTGATGGAGCAAAATACCTAATCCTTGTGGTGATTTAAGGAAGGGCAGTAGGGACTGCTGGGGGTTCAGGACTGTGGTGTGATCTCTGCATTTTAGCAGCAGCATGAGAGCTATATTTTAGCTGTGTGACTTTTTGCACAAGACAGAAAGTTCCCATGTCTTGGCGTTCCCATCTATTAAATGTAAAAAAAAAAATCTTTTCTACCTCAAAAAGTCACTGCGAGCATTTGATAAGGTAATCATTTTAAAATATATAGAATAATGTCTGGTATATTTTAATTATTAAGTGTTAGCTACTGTTTTTTCCCATCACAGTAAAAAAAAATCTAAGGAAAAAAATTAAAAGAGAAATTTATTTTGATGGAATGTTTCAGAGGTTTTTAGTTCATGGTCCTTTGACTCCATCACTCTGGACTGTGATGGCAAAATGGGTAGAAAGGGTAGAGTGGAGCAAAGCTTTCACTTGATGGTGATTAGCAAGGGGATCGTGAAGAGAGAGAGAGAAGGAAGAGGAGGGAGGAGGGAGACGTAGGAAAAGAGGGATCTAGGAAAACGAGAGGGAGGGGGAAAAGGGCACCCAGGGCTCAAATATACCCGTCAAAGGCATACGCTCAGGAACTTCCTCCAACGAGTCCACAACACTTCCTAATATCTAATTCATCTATGGAATCATCAATGGATTAATTCATTGCAGAGAGTGATGCCCTCACGATCCCATCCTTTCATCAGGAGCACCAGCTGGGAAACATACCTTCAACACATGAGTGTTTGGGGGAAGGGGATACTTCATATCCAAACTATAACAGTATGTTTGGAATAGATGGTAGTAAAGTATTATGAAAAAAGTAGTGAAGGTAGATAAAGCCCTGACCAAAAGTGCAATTTTCTGAGGATTATAAATGTAAATTTCAAAGTTTCATAAATATACAAAAAGAATTATTAATTTTATCAAAAACTCCATACACACAAATCAAATTTGATCAATTAAGACTATGAATAAAACAAAGAAGTGCAAGGAATTTCCTTACTTACACAAATGAAAGAGATGACATTTCTATTTACATAATATTTAAATATAAAATGTGGGGGGAGAAAGAAATTCAAAATGTAAAATAGTGCATATATCAAAGAACAAATATAATGAGCAGAAACAATGTTAGCAATGTAGAAATCAGAAAACCAAAATTAAATATTAATATGGATATATCAGTGACCAACAATATTCATAAGATAGTTAAATGATATGTGAGGTTTAAATCTCAAATTAATAAATAATATGCTATTTAAAAATAAAGCTTCATTTTTCACATAAAAATAAATACACTGAGAATGAGTGATGGTTAAATTTTGTTGTCAACTTGACCTTTTTAGTGATCTTGAGTGGGTCTCTGATGTTGCTTACAGGAAGGCGCCTTTCAGTAAGGGGCAGGATGTAAGGAAGCTCAGGCGAGCTAGAAACAAATATCCTTTCTTGGGAGGGCCATGTAGGAAGGAAATTCCAGAGACTCAAGGAATCAACAAGTCTGGGAAACGATTGTAAAATCCAGACCTAAGGCTATATAAAGGGGAATCAAATCCCCCACTTCGGTGTTGAGTACCTGAGTCCAGTCATGCTTGTCTCTCTCTCTGCTTGGACCTGTGAAAGGAGGCCAGCCTCTTCCACCATTATGGAAATTCTCCTGAGTCTGTAGCTTCAATAAATCCTTTCCTCCCATGACTGCCTGGTTTGGAGATTCATCCCAGTGGTGTGTAGGCTGACTATGACAAAATGAGTTAATGTGACATAATGTATATGGACAACTTTCTAAGGAGAAAATTTGGCAAAGTTATGACTTAACAAAGATTTTTTTGAAGCCCTAAATTTTCTAGAAAAAGATATTTTGTTGATATTTTTTGGCTCATAATGTATTTTAAATGGTCTTTAGTTGCCAAAGCTTTAATACCAAAATAATTTGTTATTTATTTGAGTTTTTGTTAATTGACTTCTATCTAAATCCACTGTGAAATTTAAAATCACTTTAATAAATAGTTTTGGATCAAAGAGAAGATGAAAAACACATTTGTAGAATATTTAGAAAATATCAGTTGTATCAGAAGCTGAAAAAGAGTGGAAAACCATCCAATTCGTATTTAGCATCTAGAATAACCGGGATGCCAACACCACAAAAAGAAGACAAAAGCAAAAAGTTAAAAATATTACATTTAAAAATAGACAGAAATTTCCAAGTGGAGTCCTAAGAAACATGGCCCCATTATCCAGTCTAAGAAGAAAGAATTTTACACAAAATGAAGTTTGAGTTTTCTCATGTGTAATAATTGCATCAATAGTTTAAGCAAAATAAACCATATGAGGATTTTAACATAGGTATTTTTAATAGAGAATTTTAATAGATTAATAGAATGTTAATAGACATATAACCTCTCTGTGCTCCAGTTTCTACATTTTCCAGCGCAGATGATAATGCCATGTACCTCAGAGGTTTGTTGTGGGGATTAAATTAATTAATTTACCTAGTATGATAACAGTGCTTGAAAGTGTAAAATCAATATTAGCTACATTTTCAAGAACTTTGTCCTTTAAAATTTAGAACACTAGGGCTCTATGCCTCAGTACAATTAAGGTCATATCTTGCTTGCAAACCAGCATGATATTTAATTGTAAGACATTAAAATTGTGGATTACTGTCACCAGGTAAAAGTATGACATTCATATGAGTGTTGTTTTTGATATTTTTCATAAGAATGCCAAACAATAATAAATTTGAAATACAATAATTTGAAAAATAATATATTTCAAAATCATATTTTAATATTATATTGTTAAAATAATTTAAATAATACTTAATATTTTAAAATATTATTTAATTAATAATAATTTGAAAATAATATTTTTCAAAGAAAATGTAATAGAACAGTGAGAGATTATCTTGTAGATGACAAAATTAAATTTCTCAAATAATTTGCTTACTTTGCTGAAAGCTTTAAAACAGAAGTTTTGAGAAAAATCCTCATTTATTAGAAAGAGAGAAAGGTAGACGGGCTGAGACCAAGATGAAGAGAATATTGGTGTCCCTAAGCCTACTGTCACTGGAAATGAACTTCAGACACATGTACCACTTGGCGTGTCTGGCTTTACATGAATACAGGGGAGTCCAACCAGGATCGTCAGATATTTGCAAACAAGTGCCTTGAACTGGTGAGCCATCTCCCCGGCCCTTTATAATATAAAACTCTGTAATTCATTCTATCATGATAAATTAAGAGACATAAAAATGAACATATAAAATTCTACAACTTTCATATGAAACAAAAATGAACAGAATGTCTGGATAAATGAAGCCTTTCTCATTAATGTAACAAAAAATAATGGAGAAAAATTCTAATGAAATCAAAGCTAGGAAACTAGTTATTTTTGCATCTGACTGCTAAAGAGTAGAGGAATGAGGGAGGTTGCTGTATGCCTGGAACGACACACGTGAAGATGATAAAGACAACACAGTTTCCTAAATTATATGATATGTTAGAAAATTAAGAATCTAATTATTTATACCTGAAAAACCATCATGTATAAATAAGTTTACTGAGGAGAACCAGGCTGAGTACTAGGCTATCCATGGTTCCCTTCCCCAAGGATTGATCCAGACGATCCACGGAGGAGGATATCCAACTGATTGGGGATGGGGAGGTGGGTGAATTGGGGAATTGGGGATAACAACTCATTGTTGGCCCACTAAATAATGTAACTCATTATGGACAATAAATATATATTTTAAAAAATAAGTTAAGTTTAAAGGAATTACTGTTTTTTTATTTAATGTCTTTATTATGAATAAGTATATACATTGTATGAGCAACTCTTGTGAATGTGCCCTCATTTTCCTCCTCTCTGTCCCCTACCCATTGGGGTCCTTCCTCAGTGTGCATACTAGATCTGTCCATAGGTTATGGGTTATGAACTGCACCCGAGGTAGCCAATTTTTTTCCTGTTTTCCCCCCTTTGTGCATTGTTGCTGAGGGGAGCGATATCTCTGGATATTCTTCTCCTCCATGGCTCTTACAAGGAATTACTGTGAATCAAAACACATTATCAATCTTTCTGCTCCAAAACTAAACTTATACCACATTATATCATTTTTATATCATTTAAGAAAAATACATACATCATACTTAACTTTCCATGTTGTATAGATCGTTTTGTTGATTCAAAAAGTAAAATTAAGATTAACTAAGATTAACCCAAATAAACTGGAGACTTATTTCTAGTCTAATGAAGACATACAGACCAAAGCAGAATTGTATAATGAATCCCTGATATTTGTATTTTCTTATACATTTTAACTTTTTATTTTAGCCTGTCCACCTATCAAAGGATACCTTCTAGGCTGGGAAAGGCAGAGGGTGTACCTTTCAGTATAGAAATACATGAAAAAACTTTCATCTTCTGTAGTGAGTAAGGAAGTCTTTATTATACATTTTGGTGTCATTTGTCATATTTCAGGCTCATGTAACATCCCAGTGTTTTTGAAGAACTGACAGGTGCACCCTTACACACTGTAGATGATTGGATAATGTAACTATCTGCAGATTGCTAACAGGTCCCCATTTAGGGAATGTGTTTTGCTGAGATGCCTCAAACCCACAATTCTCCTGCCTCAGGCTTTTCCATATCTGGGATTATAGGCACATCTCATCCTGTCTAGCTTTTTACTAATTCCTATGAGATAGTAAAATATGATTTTACTTTAAAGCTTTTCATTGTATTGTTTTTAATCATAGAAATCTAGCTAGGTTTAATGGAGCATGCCTGTAATCACAGCACTTGGGAGGTGGAGACAGGAGAATTAAGGGTTCAAGGTCATATTCCAACTCCACAGCAAATTTGAGGCCTGTCTCAAAAATCAAAAATCAACCCCCAAGCTGGGCGTGGTGGCACAGGTCTCTAATCCCAGCTCTCTAATCATGAGGCTGAGGTAAGAGGATTGCTGTGAGTTTGAGGCCAGCCTGAGACTACACAGTGAATCCATGTCAGCCTGGCCTAGAGCGAGACCCTACCTCAAAAAAAACAAACAAACAAACAAACAATACCAATCCCTAATAAAACCAAAAATGCAACAGAACAACAACAAAAAACTATTGAAAATAAATTCCATGCTTAGAGAAGAGATTTATATCATAAAATTTATAAAATTCATGGTACAGTCATAAATGGAATGTTTTGTATATATTAAGACTGATATTTGAAAAACTTTTCAACTATCATAAATTACTCTGTCACACTTATATAACAGATGCAAGATATGGCTGCAAAAAAGGTGGTCTCCATGTATAATATAGATTATATGTGCAAAATCCATGATATATTCTACAAATCAGTGGAGAACTATTAGATGCTAAGAATGCTTATCTCTATTTGTTGGCATTTATATTTATGGCTATTATCTCGTTTCTCTAATATTTTCTCTTCTGTTTTTGCTGTTTTTGAGTCTCCTTGTAGCTCAGGGTGGCCTTGAATTCACCATGTAGCCAAGGAAAACCTTGAATTCCTCATCATCCTGCCTGTATTTTTCAAGTGCTAGGATTACAAGCATGCATAAATTTTCTATAACGTAAATACACTTAAACATTATAACAACTAACATCTAATTTAGAAAATTTCCAATGGCTTCATTGGTTTTGCTGTTAACACAATATACTTCACCCTTAAAAAAATTTGTATTTAATCTACACTTATGTAAGATTGCATTAGGAATTTGTGAATCAATATTAAAATAAACTGATATGGTAGATTTGAATTTATAGTATTTTACATTTAAATTCTGTACATTAAAGTTTTGTTTTGGGGAAGTATAAATTTATCACTTGAATAGTTAAATTCCTCAAGTTAATGATTAGCAACTGGGCTAAACATATTTAAGAAAAGCAGAGGTTCATTGAGGAAGGAGCATGATGCATTGACAGTCCTTGGACAGAAGGGAGGGTCTGTCCTCTGACCTGTGGCAGTGTGAGCACTTGTCAGTTCTCACAGGAGAGCACTCAGGGACCAGAGCTCCAAGCCTTTCTTGTTGTGACAGAGGAACCCTGGAGTTATCAACTTCAGAGACTCATGGGATAACAGGCCTGGCATCTGTAGATACTATGACTAGTTCTCCATGGAGCTTTAAGTTTCTCTAGTCATTGGATCTGGCCTCTCAAGAGGTCTGTATAATGGGACTATTTAGAGCAGTTCTGATAATCAAAATTCAATATTCTGTTTTCTCTTCAAGATACAATGTGCAATGGAATCCAGGATGTTGTGTATAATTTAGCTGTGCTCTTTGAAACTGTAGGAAGCACCATTCATATAGAATTTCCAACTCTAAGCATTAGGCCCAAGTGCCCATTTTTTTGGCCATGAATTCATTCCCTCCTTCCTTTCGTCTTTTGTACTATGTTTCAGCTATCATGGTAAAATTTGTTTCTTTACTTTTGCTTTACCCTTCTTTTTTCCTCTCTCTTTTTTTTCTCTTTCTCCTCTCTCCCTCCCTTTCTTCTTCTCTTTCTCCCTTCCTTCTTGGCTTTGCATAAAAATCTGTGTATTTGCTGTTCCTGCTGCATAGAACGCATCATTAACTGTTTATATGACCTTTATCGTCATCTATGTTTCTATTCAGTAGACATCTTTCCTGTCTAATTAATTAGCATCTCCGTAATCATTCCCCATCACACTTCTCCATTGCATGACTTCCGACAAAATTTGAAATTATCTTATTTATTTGCTAATTGATTTTCAGTCTCCTCTATACTGTAACCTAGGGTTAGTAGAATAAAGATAAAGACATTCTCATTAGAATTCACTCTTTCTTCCAAGCGTCTAGGATACTATGTGGCTCATGAGAGTTTTTCAGTAGCTATTTGAAGAGTGAAGTTATGTATAAATTGTAAGAGATGTGATGGAAGAATGTGTCAGGGGTCACTCTGTCCTATTACATCTATAACCACTTCCTCTCAACATATCTAAACATTATATGAACTGTTTTATTTTTCTTTTGGCTTTGATAGTGTGATCTACAGGGTGATTGTAGAAAAGATAAAAGCTGGAGGCCAGAGTTAAGTATTGGATCATGAGTGGAAGTTCTGACTATCCCATGTTGCAGATGAAAGTCATATAGACAAGAGAAATTACAAAGTGTGATGTTAGAATTTTTTTAGATGTGGCATGTTATCTTTGTGAATGTCAGATTCAGCAGTCTCTGTACTTTGATTTTCCTTTTAATATGTGCCCCAAATCATAAATTGGCTGTTTAGATAAGTGACTATTTCACTTCTCTTTTGATGCTCTACCTTGTATCACGGTTTAATAGTCGACATTGAAGGCAGCTGAAATTGATCCAGTGTTTGCAAGTCAAGTTAGCCTGTATTTATCACTTTGGGAAAATGCATAGCTTGAGATAGCTTATTTATCCCTGTCATTCATTCTATTTATGCTGCTGACTTTTAAGAAGAACAGATAAATTCTGAGAAATTCTGAATGAGTTATTTATGTCACATATTTCAATATTGCTAACACATGGTCCATAACATATTTGTAATTTTGTGACTAAAGGAATCAAAACAAATAACTAAACTTGAATATTAAAGTTTTTTTCTATTTTAGAACTTTTAGATAAAAAGCTCTAAATTACTTTTAATTTTGTGTTTATAGTCTTTCCTGGGATCCGTTTCAATACTTAAAAAAATAAACAGAAAAGAAAACATGTTTGAACTTTTACTTATAGAAGTTACTTTTTTTCACTTGTCAAGTAACAAAGAAATTATTCCTTAATTTAGAAGGACCTAAATTCATTATAATTATTTAAATTAGTAGTTTATAATAAGTATAGAATATTTTAAATTTTTTGCTTTCACAGATAAGGTGATGATCTATGGGGCCAAATTTTACTTCTATACCTGTACTAATTTATTCAAACAGCATCATTGTTTTGGGTAAATATTAGAAAAATAGACACATATGAAACAAGAGACCTCTATGTCTTGGGTATGAGTGCTAATCAAAAAATAGGCATATCAGCCGTGTGCAGTGGCGCACGCCTTTAATCCCAGCACCGGGGAGGCAGAGGTAGGAGGATCACCATGAGTTCAAGGCCACCCTGAGACTACATAGTGAATTAAAAAAAATAAAAAGGTACATGAAAGGTCAATGGAGACAGACACCAGCAATACCCACACAACTCAGAGCAAAGATCCAGAGATACTTAAGATCTCAACAATAAAGCAGACTCAAAACCCACCCACTATGACTCAGGGAACTGAGCGGAAGAGGGGATGGATAGAATGTAAGAGCCATGGTGGGGGAGAATATACAGAGACATTGTCACCCTCAGCAACAATACACAAAGGGGGAAGAAAAAAAAAACTGGCTACCTCTAGTATAGTTTATAACCCCTTAACTCATGGATAGATCCTTTATGTGCACTGAGGAAGGACCCCAGTGGATAGGGGACAGAGAGGAGGGAAATGGGGACACATTCACAAGATTTGCTCATACAATGTATATGCTTATTCATAATAAAGATTTTTAAAAATAGGCATATGATTTTTTTAAAGAAAAGAAAAATTAGCTACATAAGAGATGAGTGTGGCTCAAAAAAGCTATTGATTCTTACAACCTGTTGGAAAGCCGAGCTCACCCTCAGGAGAAGCCCAAGTGGGTGCTGAGGCCAGTGAAGCTGTCTCCATAAGCTCACTGACAGTTGGAAGAATAGGCATTTCTGGTCCCCCTTTGGCTGCATTCAAAAGCCTGCAAAAGGCTTGTGGACTCGGGTTTCATGCTCTTTGCAACTGAATTCCTTTCCTTTTCATATTTTAAATTTGTAACATGTTCTGTATAGGCCTTAAGTGAACATCCTGTTTTCAGGACTTCTAAAACTCCATTGCTTTGAACAGTGTGCCGCATGGTAATTCTCCAAACAGAAAGGGTCCAGCTGTTAGGATGGAAAATACCATATAAATCACCGTAAAAGCATCTTGCCTTACTACTTTGGAGAAGTATTTTAAAGGAAAGGGATACTAACTTTAAAAGCCTCCAAAAAGCACTGTCATGATTCTCTGGGTTTTAGATTATAATCTCAGGCTGTTTCATGAAGGAAAGGTTTATATATCTTGTTCCCTGAATAAAAAAAGTATTTTCCAGTAATTTCTCCTGTGCTCTGATCCCTGACCTCTTCCATGTGGTTTGTGGGATCTGAAACGGCATCATAATTAATTCTACTTAAGTAGCCATCTTTAAGGTAGAAATTTCCTTGAAAACCTATTTTAGTGATCTCTATCTGATCCTTAAAAGTAAAAATAAATTGGGTAAATCTTCTAGGTTGAAAATTTATCTGGGAAGGCAAGCACCTTCAAGTAGAATGGGGCTCAATTTTAGGGTCCTCTGAGAGAATACTGAGCTAGGGGAAATATGCTGAATCCTCAGGCAATGAAGAGCCTTATTCCTAATAAGGAATTCAGAAATGAGGAGATGTGTTACATGCACACAGTAGAGAAGGAGGTAAAGAATCTTAGCATTAGAGACATGAGTTGTTCTTCAGTATCATGTTACTAAACCCACATTAGCTCCCTGTCCTGCTTTATCCAAAGTTCCAGAATGTAGGAGCCATCAAGGTCACCCCATAGTCTCATTTTTGCCTCTTTACTTTTCTGGGGAATTGTAAGGACACATTGTAGGTACTCTCCAGGATGACAACAGGAAATGGGATGGTGGTCCAAGTCAATTTTTCCCTATTTGTGAAATCAACTTTGCATACTGTACATCCAACGAAGACTTGTGATTATTTATGAGTTGAGTCATTTGGAAGGTTAACATTGTCAGTTCTCCAGCCTAATCGGGAGGCTGTGGAGAACAGACTTAGGATAGTTATTAATAATTTGAAGTTATTATTATTATTATTAATTCTCCAGTAACTGGAGCACTAATCCGTATCCTCATCTATAGTGGAGCTTGAGTGATAAGGCATTTCTCCCAGCATTTTCATGACGATGAGTAAATACTTCTTTATGAAAGTACCATGTTGCTTT
The DNA here is from genome assembly GCA_004024765.1 of Zapus hudsonius. NCBI lineage: Eukaryota > Metazoa > Chordata > Mammalia > Rodentia > Dipodidae > Zapus > Zapus hudsonius. Next base: position 57,124 of record PVHP010005047.1, read on the forward strand.
CTGGCACGCAGAAAGCACTTTGATAGGAATGCATGGTAACCAGTATATCTCTTTAGAATTTTTTTGTCTTCACTGATTATTTTTGTGTTGAATAGAAATGCAGACAATTTGGAGATCTACGGTGTTAAAGGTGAGTTAGCCCAGTTATTTTATTAATGTAATGTTGAAATCTCAAGTAGAAATAGAACCTAACTAAACCCACTTAATGAAGGGTGTGGAACAAGACCCTCCATCTCCCTCAGTTCTGTATCTTTGTGTCATACCACTTTCCTATTCCACATCTTTTTATTTTTATTTCTGGCAGCTTTGGGGGGGGTGTAAAACATATGCTTGGCAGCATATCTCCTGGGAAGATACAGAGAAGTTCATTTTCTCACTGAATCTTTTTAGTCATGCCATGTTGATTGAGTCAAAAGGGATGCGTGGAGCAAAGCATGGGGGAGATTGTTTCTGATGTTTTCATTATGTAGACATGGTCAGGATGTTTCGCAATAACCATCCTTTGAAAGAACGAACACATTGAACTTGATATTCACACAAGAAAGTCACCTATGCATTTAACTTAAGAGAAGGAAGCCAAGCCAAGATTTACATGGACATATCTGTAAAGTCATTCTGCAATAAAACGTAAAGGCAGATGATATAATGCCAGTTATAGGATTGGGTCAACGCTCACTGTGCCTGGAGCTTCCACGTTTGGCCAAGAAGAAGTTAGATTTATCAAATGTTAAACACATGGTTTTAATGGTTCCTATTAGGAAAATTCCTGTGGGATTTGTGCTAGTTGTGAGGTTGTATTCACTTCACTTTATTCCTTTCCTGTGGCTTTCCTATTTCCCTTTGGGATGTGTTTCATGTGTCCGTTATTGCTTTGAAGATTTTTCATTTCTATCTCATGCTTAACACTTACCATTGACTTCTTGTATAACTTAAGAGAAATGAATGGCATTTTCCCCCCCTGGGCATAAGTCTTTATAAGGTAAATGTGCCTGTGTTGATTTAGAAAAAGAACCATAGCTTTCTTTCTTTTATACTACTATAAGATTTGACTTTTTAGTGTTAACTTATAGGGAAGTTAATGCCTTGAGTATTTTTTACTCTATGATTGTTATTTTTTTTAACTTTATGGAATGAAGCAAAGTAACAGATATCCTATGATTTTAGGAAACATACTCTGGGAGCTTAGAATAAAATGCTAATCAGCAGAGTAGAAAAGTCCCTCTTTTAAAGAACCACTTGCATCTCAGCTATCTTTACATGGTTACTGTGATGTTCAACATAGGAATTTGGACCTGGAGAATAATATGCATTTGCTGGGCTATAAAGAGTTATACTAGAATACAGGGCATCCTTTTATGAAAGCTTAATGGGCAGTACTAAGGAGAGATCTCTGAACTTTAGTTTTTCTGTCACTTTAAAGATGAGAAAAACAGTTTGGTTTAATATAAATTGACTGGCATTGATATAAAAGATGGAGAAAATATATTGGTGAATATGTTTACGAAATGAATCACTGAAAAATATCCAGCCTGTATTTCTTAGGGTGTATCTGTTCTTTGTCTGTCTTTATTATGCCTGAATGATGAAATGGAAAGCAGGTCAAAGGAAAACCTACATATTGTGGTTTGAACAAAACCTACATACAATGGGAAACTTGCTATTTTCTTAAATTAAATCTTTATGGTGGCCTTCTGGCAGGGCTGTTCTTCCTCATCATCTTCTAGGCCTTTCTCAGTTCCTATCACTACCACAGAACGTTTTGGGTATTACAGTTCCTTCCATAATCCAAACCCTCATCTTTAAGGAGACTGCATAGCTCTTAATGTCCTAAGAATTCTTTTAAATTATAAACATATTACTCAGCAAACAACAGCAAGGTTTTCTTTTAATATTTTACTTATTCATTCTCAAGAAGAGAGACAGCAAGGTTTTCTTTTAATATTTTATTTATTTATTTTCAAGGAGAGAGAGAGAAAGAGAGAGAGAGAGAGAGAGAGAGAGAGAGAGAGAGAGAGAGAGAGAGAGAGAGAGAGAGAGAATACCAGGGTCATCACCTTGTGGGTCTGGCATATGTGGGTACTGGGGAATTGAACCCAGGGCTTTAGGCACTGGAGACAAGTGCCTTAACTGCTGAGCCATCTCTTCAGCCCAACAGCAAGGTTTTGAGGAAGCTTGAATGGTGGTGTTCACAAAGAGCATGAGTGCATTTTATTGGAGTACAGAATATTTTAAAAGTATAATCTGAAGTGCTTTGATTCCCTACTTCAGATCTCTTCCAAAATGAGTACAATAAATTTACAGCAGTGTAGAATCTACTTGGAACCAGGGCAGGCTTCGTTGTTGGCATGAGGAAAACCTGTACAAGTCTTTTCCAAAATAGACCAACCATGGATAGTTCTATTAGGATAGAGGAAAAAGTCCTGCCCTTTGGGGTTTCAATGTGCCCTAAATATTATCTTCTGGCAATGAAATTGATGGAAGTTGTTCACAGCTCCTTGCATTTGATGAAATTCAAAGGAAAATTATAATTTAATCATAAAGTTTGCATCGTTCGGATCTCATCTTCATCTTATGCACATTTAGGAGACATTATGAAATGTATTCTTTTGCCAGCTGCACTAAAAAGTTCCCCAGAAAAATGCAATATACTGTTGACCAATGTTTCTTTATTTTTCTACAAACCAACACAAACATAGGGGGATGGAACTGGGTTGGCGTTAAGTGTCTCTGGACTTCTACTTTGGGTTGTGTTGGGTATCGTTGGTGTCTGTCTCCATTGACCTTTCATGGGTTATCTGACTTGCTGTGGTAGTAGGTCTCTTGTTTATCTTACCACTTTCTCATAGGTTTCTTTCTTTCTTTCTTTCTTCCTTCCTTCCTTCCTTCCTTCCTTCCTTCCTTCCTTCCTTCCTTCCTTCCTTCCTTTCTTTCTTTCTTTCTTTCTTTCTTTCTTTCTTTCTTTCTTTCTTTCTTTCTTTCTTTCTTTCTTTCTTTCTTTCTTTTTCTTTCTTCCTTTCTTTTTGACTTGGAATTTTCTCTTTGTCTGGAATGATCTTATTCAAGAAATTCTCAGTGGCTCACAAGCCTAGTTTCAAGTCTTTGATCGAATATTATATTCTTGTTGAGGCTAATCATAAACATCATATTGAGGATTTTATTAAAGTTTCAATTTCCTCATGTTCCTAGCATTACTGTAACTCCACGTTCTGATTCTTCTGAAGCTACAGAGCATTTACCATCATGCAAAGACTCCAGAATCTAATCTTCTTAAATGTCTATTTGTTATACTATACTAGATGTAAACTATACTAAGAACAGATAATTTTGAAGTTAAAAAATATTTTATTTATTCATTTTCAAGCAGAGAGATACAGAGATAGGTAGGGAGAGAGAGAGAGAGAGAGAGAGAGAGAGAGAGAGAGAGAGAGAGAGAGAGAGAGAGAACACCAGGGCCACCACTTTGTGGATCTGGCTTATGAGGGTCCTGAGGAATTGAATTGGGGCCTTAGGCACTGGAGGCAAGTGCCTTAACCGCTAAGCCATCTCTCCAGCCCAATTTTGAAGTTTTTAAGCTACTGTATCTTCTGTGCCTAGAATAGTGTATTGTATATGCCCAATAAATATTGAGAGAATAAAATAATATGAAGTTAAAGAATTGAAGTTATTGGGCTTTTCTTCATGAATTGGAAAGAGGTATAGAGTGTTAGGAACAGAACACCTGGGTAGATTTTGGGATGACATCAGAATTTATTAGAAATGTGATCATAGGTAAATCCCACAAGCCATTTAAATTTTAGTTATCATAAGCACATTTATAGAGCTTAAATGAGAGAATGTATGTTAAAGTGTCTGTCAGCGGTTCAGCATTTTACTGATGTTGTTTGTGTATTTTCCCTTGAGTATGAATTTACTTAATCTTAAAAATGAATTAATTTGATCAGGACTAGATTAACTTCTCTACATTGGTTCTGTAAAGTCGTGGTCTCTTAAGTTATAATGAATATAAATATTTTAAATTGGTAAGCATTAACCATTTGCTGAATCTTTGATGTGAGTACTGGGGAATAAAACCCTCAGGCTTTGCAAGCAACAACCTTTAACTGTCGAGCCATCTCTCCAGCCCACCCATTATTTTTTTAATGTCTTTAGAACTATGAACATGCTCAGTATTAGCCATTTGGCTGATGAAATTGATGGATAAATTAATTTATTCAAAAACATAATTTAGATTGCCTGTGATGCATGGATTTCTATGTTTAAAGATAAACTAATTTTAATAGTAGTAATATAATTTTATTTTATTATTTGTGTGTGTGTGTGTGTGTGTGTGTGTGTGTGTGTGTGTGTGTGTCTGCATGTGTGTATGAGGATGGGTTCACATTTGAATGGAGACCAGAGGACAACTTTGGGTGTTTTCTCTCTTTTTTTTTTCCAGTGGGGTCTCTCATTAGCCTGGAGCTAGCCCATTAAGATAGAACAGCTGGCCAGTGAACCCAGGGCTCTTCATATCCTTGCCTGTCTAGTGTTGGCATCATAAGTTATGCCAGCCATTGTTGCATGGGTTCTTGGTATTGAACTGGGAGCACTGTTGGTAAGAGTTGTTTTGCTAAAGTATCTTCTTGACAATTTAAAAGCAATTTCTACTTCACACCTTCATGCTTGACAAATAGGCACTTGATGAACAGATTTATCTCCCAAGCCCAGAATTAGCAGTAGTCTCCCCTTTCATGGGACTGGGGTGGTCAGTAACCCAGCTGATTGTGTTTAGCCTTCCTTCCCCATGAACAGTATCTTGGGGGATGGCAAGGTGGGAAAATGGAGAGAAACTGACATTCTATGAACTTTTACTTTATATAAAATAAAACGTAAGCTTGTCCACAAAGCATTAGACACATTTGGATTTTGACAATTATTTGGTAGATTCATACTGAGAGGACATTTTTTATAGCATCATATAGCAGCAAGTGATTTTTTTTCAGAGGGCATTATGATATGGAAAAGTCTCTGAATTCTTTAATGTAATGCACACTAGATTTGTGACATCAGTCCTAATTACACACAGTAGTACCGTGGGAGAGGGTGATTTCTTGCAGCCATCACGGGATTGGACTGGTGGGGTAGAAGATCTTGTCGTGAGATCCTGGAGTGTGATTTAACATTGACATTGTTTAAGCAGAATTATGTGCTACACTGTCTAGGAAGTGTACTATGACTTCTCTAAGCCAAATTTGTTTTTATTTATTTTAATTAAAAAGTAAAAGAGTAAGGAGATATTTTGTCTGCAATCATCTCTCAAGTTTGCATCACTTTATTTTCAAGAAATCAGTTTTATTCTAGGTATGTTATTAGTGACCTAATGCTTTAACATTATGAAAATATTGTTTTCATATATATATATATATATATTTTGTGACAAGTATTTGTAGTAGTCATGATAAGGAATTTAACAGAATTTGTTCAACTGGGTTCAGCCACAAAAGGAAAAGTGAAATTTTTTTTTTACCTTATCTAAGTTTCACTGCAAAGGATGCTATGGTTTTGATCACGTCTAGGCTGCTGTCCATGGAAAAGGTCAGGTCTTCGTGGGTTACATGGATGCAGATGGGCAGATAAACTGTAGGTCTCCTCTCTCTCTTCAGTGATAGCAGGCCTTACTTGAAGCTTTCCAGCTGGTAGAACGGGTTCAAGTCTGAAGACGGTCATTATGATGGTGCATTTGGATAAAATGGCTCATAACAGGCATGGCTGTGTCTCTTTTGGCAGCTTTTGACTTGCTGACTAGATCCGTAGACACCATGGATGTTCCCATGATAACTGCTGATCAGACAGAAGAATCTTGGGATCTGTACTATGGAGCTTTCTGCTGCATAACACACAGGAATGAAAGGACAAAGAGTATGGCTGGTCACTTAAAATACAAAATAAATCATAATTTAGAACGAACATCCTTAAATTTCTTGTGCACCCATTAATACCCATTGGTATTTTCTCCTCCACGAGACACAATGGTACACACCTTTCATCTCAGCACTTGGAGCAGGGTTTGGTTGGGTGGGGTCAAGAAGATCATAAGTAGGAGCCAGCTCCAGCTACATTGTGAGATTCTGTCTAAAAAACAAATAAGTGAAAAGCAAAACAAACAAACAAACAAAAAAAACTACAGACATAGAACAGTTGAATGGGGGCAGGGAGGAGGAAACATCAGATTATAACCTAATGGGAATATGATCAATTTGTCATGTATCCATATATTAAAGTTTTCAATAAAAATATAAAATGAATTGAGGAATTCTTCCAAATTATTTGAACAGCTACAGACCTATGAGTGATCTGGAAATATTGCTTTATTCATGAAAATATTTCTGTATTTTTTATAAATGTATGACATATGAACATACCAGTTATCCTAATGGGAGAAATGGAAAAAATGAATAATTACATGTAATATGACTTAAAAAGGGAGGAAATCCAGGAAAAATAGTCTGACAAATGCAATTTCCAAAAGATGCCTGACACAATTATCCTAGATATCACTTATAATTGATGCCCACCACCTCACACCTCTGTTCTGTTTTTGCATCTTCTAAGATTACAATGAATGACATCATGGTGCTTATTCATCATACAGAAATACTGAAAATTATTTACCAGATTCTGTCTTTCATCAAGTTTTGACCATTTCAAACATTTGTTCATGAATATGTATATATAGAGAGAGTAGAGAACCTTGCAAGAAGTTTTCTACTGAACTGAAAAAAATGGGTGGGAAAAAACACTGAAAAATATGGGCATTTTATCATTTCTAAAACATAATAATGCCTATCTTCCCATAACTGTTTCTCCTCAAAACTAACCACATTCTCTCTTGCTCAGCTTTTTAAAGCATTTTTATTCTCCTCTCCATTTTCCTCTTTGTGTTTTTTTTAAGTCTCTTTAATTCCACACTCTCCACCACAACTGGCACACAGAGAACCAGGTAAGGATGGAAAGTAATATGGTCTAGAGAGGTGGGGACCAAGCAATGCTGTTATGTCCGTCCCATGCCAATGATACAGGAACAGTGGAAGCTTCTGACTGATTTAAACTGATCCAACTTTTACTTCACATAGAAGACTGTGACCCAAGAGAACTGAGTTTGAAGGCTACTGCACTGGTTCTAGTGGAGAGGACTGTAGGAGTCAAGGGTAAGATGGAAGGAGGAAGCAGCAAGAGTGTCTTTGAGAGATCCCCTGCCATGAGCACAGTGGGATGTTTTACTGAGATTGTTGCTCAGCACTTTGGTAAAATCCTTCTTGATATAGCAGGTTGGCCCAGGGAAAGAAGGCCAAGTTCAGAGTCAGCATTTTCCTCACCCACATCCCTGTAACTGGAGAGTATAGGTCATTTCTCAACTTGATAAGATAGGTAGTTTTTTTTTTAAAACACGTCATTGATATAACAGCAATGATGTTTTATTAAGTTGTGACATTGTCCAAATGATGATTTACTCTTGTTTTATTTTTTTCTTACAAACTGTTATGCCTAGTAATCATCTTGTTGAATGCTTGTAGACACTGGTCTTTTTCACTGTTGTAATACTACTGAAAATTAAAGAACTATAACATTTTCTATTCTGTCACTGAGCTACAGATATATTTGCCATTTCTTACTGTGTACAATCGCCTCTAAGAATACATTACTGAAAGCATACGCCTATGTGTAAGAAGATTTGCATTCATTAATTATTAATAAAAACCATAAGATTTAATTGAGAAAAATATTATTTTAGGTGAGTTTATATGTATCAAATAAATTTAATTGGAAGTCTGTTGTTTAAACTATATAGATGACAAAAAGTTATTTTTCTATGGACTTTACCCAAGGCTAAATTTTATTTTTTAACATTGATTACATTTGGCTCTGAAGAAAATCTATAATAATACCAGAATTACAGGTCAGCTACTAATTTTGTGTTAGCTACATAAATGTACTATGAAATATCTAAATTAATGAAGAACCCAAGGATATATTTAGCTTTTTATATTATTGAATGATAGAAAATATAGCTTTATCTGGAACAATTTTCTTCTCTTAACTGATTTCCTTTTTTTTTGTCTCCTTTTTTTCACAGTTTTTGGACATCTCACTACTCTTCAAGTCAGCAGACCAACAAAGTCAAGATTTGGAGACCACTTGTATTTCTACCTGAAATGAGCTTTGGAAAAGCTGAAAAGAAACATGCCTTGGTCACTCCATTTCAGAATGCTGAAAGAATGAAATGGATGTCTGTCAGCACAAATACCAAGAGCAGAGAGCAGCCACTTTAAGAGCAAAGCATGTCCTAGACGATGGCTACTAAGGAAAAAGAATTGAAAGAAAAAGAAGAAGAAGAAAAAAGAGGGAAAAAGCCTTCAAAGTCAATGAAAAGAAACAGCTCTTCAAAACAAGAAAAGAAATTGGAAAAGAACATTTGGGAAGGCAAAAAGCATGTGGACTTTCTTCTAAAGTATAAACCCACCGGAGTCTTAGAAATAAGCCTGGAGCAGAGAAGGATGTGCAGGGAGGAGACCTTCATTGCGGGCTCAGTGACAGCCAGTGCACGGACATGGGGTGGGCATAGCCTGGGGGCAGGGGGAGGATTCCTGACTCTCAGAAGGCTCCAGCCTTCCAGGATGGAAAATGAGGATGCAAGTGGCTTAGGAGGAAATGAAAAGAGCTGGTGCCATTTCATGTTGGAGCTGTCCAAACTATTTGTGGGGGAATCTCCTTCTTCTGTGTTTGAACCCTCTGATGAAATGTGGACCCACATCCAAAGCCCATGCACATATCCAACAACCACAACTCCTCTGTCATTGCATCAGCACCTCAACTAGTCTGTCCCTTTGCAGCAGGGCAAGTATCCTGATGACAGAGAACACACAGCACTGACATATTAGTGTAAACATTTCTAGATCTTTCATAACTTTCCCATGTCCCAAATTTACACCAGGTCCACCACTCACATTTTAAGTGGCACAGATGGGAGGGATTTTGATTTCATTCTCGGTTCAGTAGGAAAGGTTCAGCAGAAGGGTTTTCCAAAGCTGAGTGAATGTAGATTTGCATTTTCAAGCATGAACAACAGCGAGCATTGTACTGGAACTGGCAAGGACAGGGAGCATAGGGGCTCACTGCAAATGCCACATAAACCATAGGTAAGACTTTAAGAGGGAATGTACAGATGGATTTCTGATTGTTGGAAAGTGAACACCGAGGGCGAAGAAGGAAGCAAGGATGATGGAGGGACTCTCTCAAGACCATCTGCGAGGATGTCACATCTTGAGGTGGGGAGGAATGGTTTGTCTTGGGCATAGAAATGGAATCAAGAGGTTAGATTGATGATGCTTTACCTAAACTTGCTATCAGTAAGGTAAGTAGATAAAAATCTTATTTGTTTATAAAATTGCCCCTTAATATCAGGGTTAAAATAAGATGCTTATTTCCCTGGTCCCACGTTGAAAGCTTCATCTTGAGAGTATTTTAGATGAGCTCATGAAATAATTTGATGGTACTATTCCTAAATTATTAGGTGTCTTTGCACAACTAGCAGTGTCTGTGGGCCAATAAGTTACTGGTCTATAAAACAGAAGAGTCCACAATGTATACCTAACTCAAAAGTCCCCTACTAACCTTTTGGGACTAGTGTTATTTAGTTTAAGATTCAAATAAGTGGAATGCATTTGGAGTTGCATTACAAGATCTACAATCAGACCAAAATGGTGGAAATGGAGAAAAAAAAAGTCCAATGAATTACCTTAGCATAAGGAAAAGAATGCCAGAGAGGACAAATAGAAACAAGTCAGCAACTTCCTTTCAGTTCCAGAAAGTAACCTTTGGATTCATGCTAATTGCCTTCAAAAACCCTGGAAATTTGACTCCAATAACTGCCCTGCTGAGCTTTCCTAAACACAAATAGCAAGTGAATTCTCTCATAGGATGATCAACATGAACAGGCTATCTGAGGAATTTCTCATTTACTAAGAAAGTTCCTTGTGCTACACAAGACAGCATTAATTTAATGCCTCCAATGCTCGGTTAGTTGTATGCATGCCATTTTCAACTTTGCACTCATTCTTACCTATGATAGAGATTCTCTAAAGAGCTCACCTACAGTGTTCTAGTTCCTGCAGAACTCAGTTTATAAATCCATCTCTAGAACTACCTTTTCCCTCAGAAAACAGGTGGAGGCTTCATTCCTTTAATTTTGAATTTCCTTGGAAATGAGTTACAAAGCATAAATAGCACATGTAACATTTAAGACTGTAGAAATAATTTTGAGTTATGGATCTTACTAATATATATATATATATATATATATATATATATATATATATATATATATATATCCCTTTCAAGAAAGTAATTGACCTCATAAACTTTGGTTTCTACTTTCTTCAGGGTTCTTAGTTTATAAGATAAGGCAAAAGTGAGTTGCTTTATTGGGAAAATATCACTAAAAATATAATTAGCTGTATTAGGCCAGCAGCTTCTCAGAATGTTCAGTAGTAGAAGTCTATCCTTAAGGAATACACTTAGTCAAGCTTGAAAAATTTAAATATGACAAATTCTTCATGTTGAAGACTAAGGGTTGACAGAGGCCAACTGCTTCAACTTCAGAGACGATGACAAACGTCAGTATTAATTGTTGCTAAATACATGAGACACATCCTTTATTCCCCATTGAGTCATATCTACACAGCAGGAGCTCTCTCAGTGAAATTATTGTGCACAACATATCGGAGTCTTTATTCTGATGCTCCTAGGAAACACG